>CAJVPP010000248.1:0-38532 GCA_910592005.1 Funneliformis mosseae | reverse complement strand
TATTATATGAAAATGAAAATAGATCTATTATTTCAAGTATATTTAAACATAATAATATAGAAAATGTAAATGAAGCTTAAACATATCTTGCTTCACTTACATGTGATGAGAAAACAGATCCACTTGAATAGTGGAAAATTAATGAAAGTCAATATCCAAATTTATCCAAAATGGTAAGAGATTATTTATCAATACCTGCTACTAGCATTTCATCTGAACAAAGTTTTTCAATATGTAAAAATTTAATTACAGATAAAAGAAATTGTTTATTAGAAAAAACAGTAAGATATTATATGTGTTTAAAATCATAGTAAACTAGTCCTTTAAATGAATTAAATAATTAAGTAACAATTAAAAGTTTTTTTAAAAAAAAATTTATTTTTATTTTTATATTTTTTATATATTTTTTTTTTATTTATTTATATATTTATTTATTTATTTTTATATTTATAATAATAAAATTTATGAAATAAAATTTAATTATTGTATATTGCAAAAATTTTATTAAATTAGATTAAACCTTCTTAAAACTGAAAAATAAGAATTCAGAGTTTTTTTAAAGCTGAAAAGGTTTCTTTTATTGAAAGAAAATATTTTCAGACTACTTAGAACTGAAAATTTGTTTCCTTTCATTAAAAAGGAATAACTTTTCAGAACTCTTTTAGAGCTGAAAAGGTTCTTTTCATTGTAAAAGAATGATTTTTCAGAACTCTTTTAGAGTTGAAAAGGTTCCTTTTATTGTAAAGAAATGACTTTTCAGAACTTTTTTAGAACTGAAAAGGTTCCTTTTATTATAAAGGAATGACTTTTTAGAACTCTTTTAGAGCTGAAAAAGTTCCTTTTATTATAAAGAAACAACTTTTCAGAATTCTTTTAAAGCTGAAAAGGTTCCTTTCATTGTAAAGAAATGACTTTTCAAAACTCTTTTAGAACTGAAAAATCATTTTTCAATAAAAATTTCAAATCCAGATCAGATCAGATTTGGATTTAAACTGATCTGTCAGATCTGGATTTGAGATTTAATCTATCAGATTCAGATCAGATCTGGATTTCAACAGATCTGTCAGATTCAAATCAGATTCAGATCCTAAAAAATGAAAATCAGATTAGATTAGATTTTATTCAAATCCAATCTAATCTGATTTTGTGAAACACTAATTATCAATACTGTGCTATCTCCAAACTAATAAATTAGTTGAGCAATTCAATAAAATCTTATATGAATCTATAGTAAAATTGACTAAGAATTTACAAGAATGGGATTACGCTATAAATTTCATTCTATTTACTTATCTAACTACAAAAAATTCTACTACAAAGTTTATACTATTTTACTTAACCTATAGAAGAGAAGCAATATTATCAATTACCACTTTTGAAAATGAAACTTTGGAAATAAATTTGGAAAACTTAGAAGAAAATAAGCAATAAGTAATAGAAAATGTGATAGAAGCACAAGCAAAGTAAAAGAAGCGATATGATTCAAAAATCAAGAGACCAACTGATTTAAAATTAGAGACAAAGTTCTTTTATATGACGTAGTTAAAGAGAAAACTTAGACTGGAAAACTAAAAGAAAAATGAAAAGGACTATTTATATCTATAACGTACTACTCAATAGAGCGTGTAAATTAAGATCTACCAAAGGATGAATTATTAGGACACTAATCAATACAAGTTTACTAAAAATCTATCACGATTGGCAAAATTGGAATCCTGTGATCTATGTTTAAGTAAACAAATTAGAAAATATAAAATAATATCAATTAGACATTAAACTTCAATTTTCTTTAAAATGTTTAAAAATTTTTAACAAATAAGTCATTTTGTAAGAAAATATCAATAAGATATTGAAATGTCAAAAAGGTTAATAACATGCTAAAGGAAAATAATATCAAGCTTCTTTTGATAATTAACGACTTTTGAAAAAAGACTAAGTCAAACAAATTGATAGACTTAATAGATGAAATCTACTAAGAAGAAAAACCTGTAAAGACTGAAATTCTTGAAGAATTCCTACAAAAAAGAAAAATGCAAAAGAAATATACTTAAGAACTAGAAATTACCCCTACAGCCTTATCTAAAAGAATTAAAAGAAGAAAGAAGAATTCTTCAATAGAACTCAAATTGAAAAAGAGAAAAATGTGATGAGTAAAATTTTAGATAGATTTAATTGGTAGATTAGGAAGTTAATTTTATTGCCATGTAGATCTTTTATGAAAATTATTTTGTCAATTTTATTACCATCGATCAATTATGTAAATCCTTAGATATCAATTTTATTGTTTTTGATAATCATATAAATTATAGATGTTTATTTAATTATTTGTAGATCTGGCAATTTTATTTTCTTTGAATATTTTTAGTTTAGTTTATTTAATTATTTAACATATATAGTCAACTCTTGATATAGCGAACTCTTAATATAATGAATTTTTTGAATAAATATAATAAAAATACTCTTATTATAGTGAATTGGCCAATCAAATCTCTTAAAATTTTTATTATAACCTTATAGCAAAGTTGAGGTCTAGGATATAGAGTTCATTATAACTAGAGTTGACTGTATAAATATCTTTGTATTTTTATTAAGTTTCATCACTTTTCTGGTAAAGATAACCAATGAGATGTTAATCTTTTAGATACAGAATTTATATATATTATATTAATAAAGAAGTATAATTAATAAAGTATAAAACTTATTCTTCACAATCCTTTAAAATTGTTATAAATTATTTATAATCTTTTACATTTATGCAATCCCTTTAACTATTATTAGTAAACCCTTTATATGATATTATATTAATTCACTGTATTAACTTAGAATCTCTAAAGTATAATCTCTGAAATATCTTTGAATTAATTTTTGTGTTTATTTTGTATTTATCTTATGAGTTTTATATTGAAAAAAATCTTAGACGTTATTGTGAATTTCTTACTTGTAGTTCTTTAAGTAATTATCTTAATTTTATTTACCCTTTTGAGAATTTATTTGAGCTATAAAATTATCATAATACTATAAAAATTAAACATATAAGAGTGTGATACATTATGATAAATAACCCTTAACTTAATCTTTTTCCTAATCTTAACTCTAATCTAACTCTAACTATACTTTAACATATACAGTATAAATATAGGATATGCATTTTATACAGGATATGCAAAATATAAATTTCTTATAATATTTATTAAAATTAATTATAAAAATTAAAAAAAAAAGAATTTGATATTTACAATACTTATAATTTTTAATTTATAAAAAAATAAATAAAATTAAGTTTAAATTAATTTATTCTTTTTTTTTTTATATAAAATTTATATTAATAGATAATTTAAATTAACTTTTAAATGATAATACTTATATGATTGTATAATAAAATTATGTAATTTTAAATGATTGATAAAAATTTATACTACTAATTTACATTTTTTTTGTTGTCTACATTAATGATGAGAAACAAAACCCCTTAATAACAGTCAAAACTTAGATGAAACTATATTAAAATCATAATAAGAGATACGATAAAACTCTTTCTATATAACAAAAGCTAAAACTGTCAAAATTATATTAAAAACATAGAAAAGGATATGATGAAATTATTTTGAGGAGGTTTCAGCAGGCATCTATAGTCTACATATATCAATCAGCTAGAATAATTTTTGATAATTTATCAATTTTAAACTGATTTTAAGCTGATTTTTTACATGTTTGATATTTTTGATTTTAATCAGTGATAAATTTCTAAAAATACATAATAATTCTTAAAAAAATATATTGATAGTTTTATAATTAATTTTAATGTTTATGTAAATACTTATCTAAAGATAGTTGAAATTATAAAATATTAATTTTTAAAAAATGGTCTTATTTAACAAATTTATAGAAATATAAAATATATTACATTTATTATCAAAAATTATAATTATATTTGAATTATTAGATATTATTAAAACAATTATTTTTGATTATGCATAAATTCATTAATAAACTTTTCTCTTAAAAAATTGAATTGATTTAATAACATTTATTTATCTTTATTTTAATAATATATATACCTGTTACAATAAATTTAAAATTACATATTTATAAGAATATGGTAATAGTATACAAATTCTTAATTATATATTTTTTTAAAAATTTAACATAATTTAATATTGCATATAAAATTTTAACAATATTGAACTGATTTATATGAAATATATTAATTATTTAAAGTACAATTAATTTTAGCAAAAAAGATAAAAAGAAATATTTATCTATTGTAGAAAATTTAATATTTATAAAATTTAAACTAATACTAAGTATAATTATTATAATAAAAATATTGAATTAAGTAAAATAAATAATAATATTTATTTATAAATGATATAATTAAATTCAGAATATCTATATTTTTCATTCATTTTAATAATAAGTACAACTTATTTTAAAATAGCTTTTATGCTCATATTTTGGTACTTAATACAAATAATACAAACAGATAACTTAATTAAAAAAAAATGAAAAAAAGCTTTTAAAATCATACATAATAATTGTAATAGCAAAACAAAAACAATTTTTCTTTATAATTATAGTTTTAGTTAATATTAATAGGATGATTTGATAAAATTGAATTAAATTTAATAATTCAAGAATATATTAAATTTATATATGATAGGTATTTTAGAAATTTTAAAAAATTTTATTATAAAAATAAAATTAATACAATAAATAATATTGAATAGATAATTAATATATTTATAACTGCAAATAGAATAGTAAAATATAATGAAGAATTAGATTAAATTTAATATAATTTTATTATATTTCTTTCATATTTTAAAAAACTTTTAAGTATAACTAAATTTTATTATTTTTTGATTTTTTAAGTTAGAATTAGATAAGATTTATTATTCTAAAAAATTGAAAGATAAAGAATATGAAGTTAAAGAATTTCTATTCATTCTTTTTTTAAATAATGATTGTAATTCCTATTAATTTTCTTTAATTCTTAATATTTGACTTTTAATATTAAAATATTAATAGTACAGTTAACTGTTGTTATAATGAACTCTATGTCCTAGATTTCAATTTCGCTATAAGGCTAAGTGAAGATTTTAAGAGATTTAATTGGCCAATTCATTATATCAAGAGTTGACTGTATTTATATAATAAAATTTATTAGTATATTGACAAAAAATTTAAAGATATTTATATTCTCTTCTTACTAGTAATAATAAAAATATTTAGATATTTTTGATCTTTAATAAATTTTATTAAAAAATTTAATAAATTAAAAAGTTTTAAGATGAATAATTTATTTTATATATGTTATATAACTAACATTGAATAAGGCAAAGTAAATTAAAGTAATATAGAATATTAAAAATAAAACATTTGTTAAACCTATATGATTAGAAAGGTAAAATATTAAATTATATAATCATAATAATACAATTAGTTAAGAAAATAATGATATAATTAGCTAAATACTTATAATTAATATATTTAAAATATAAGATAAAAGATAGAATATTAGAAAGAAAAATAAATAAACAGAAAAGTAAATAGTAAGACAGAAAAAAATATAAATAGAAATACAATTAAAATTTAAAAAGAAAGTAGGAATAGCTAATCTATACTGTGATTTAATAAATTATTATAAATTTGAGATTTTAAAGTGATTTTAAGAATACAGTTTTAAAGAATTTAAGTTTTAAATTAATCTTATAATTGTAATATTTATATTTTTAATAAAAATATTTTTATATTAAATTATTATTATTTAAGTATCTTAAAGAATCAACAATTAAGAAATAAGTTTAATAAAATAATATAGTTTGCTTTAATTTCAAGTAAGTTTAAAACTTGTATTTACTGTTTGATGTTTTTAAAAATGATAATTATTTTTTATATTAAATAAACCAAGTAATTATAACTTTAATAATAACTAGAATATTAAAAAAATACCATAAAAAAATTTTAACTAATATTATAAAATATCTATTTTTATAAAAATAAAATATATAAATAAATAACAATTTAAAATTATTAGAAAAAAAGTGATTTCTAAAAATAAAGAAAAATTAGACCTTTCTGTTTAAGGATTCTATACCTATAAAAAGAAAAAAAATAAATAAGTTATTAAAATATTAATTTAAATAATTTATTAATTTATTAATATCTTACTTTTTTCTTTGATCTGAGTAATTCAAGAATTCTGATATCTATAAAAAGGAAAAAATAAGTATATTATTAAATTATTAATTTAAATAATTTATTAATTTATTAATATTTATAAATAGTAAATTTCTCCTTTTCTACTAACTGTCCCTATATATATTTTTATAAATATAAAAAATGTATTATTTTATATATATAAATTTCTTATAAAATATAAATAAATTTTAATAATAATATTAATATATAATTTTCATGAATTATAATATTTAAACAGATTATTTAAAAGTTATCTTTAAAATATATAGTAAATTAAATATTATAAAGTATTATTAATATTTTTATTATTTAGATAATTTTATATAATTTTTTAATAAATTATATAGAATTAAAAATTAAAATAAGTAATTTATTATTTATGAATAAAAATCCTATAACATTATAAGCTATTCAAATAGTTTACCTACAGATTTAACAGTAACTTTGTATATACTATTATAGGTAAAAGGCTGTCCAACTGATATGATTACCAGTTGAAATATATTAGTCAATCCAGACTATTTGTATGTAAAAATAAAAAGCAACTGGCATTTATTGCAAATCAAGTGACAATTAGAATTACCAATTGATATTATATAGACAAAATACTTTCAATTGACAATTATGCCAGTTGGAATTTATTGGTAAACTTCAACAATTAATATGTAAAAATCAAGAATAATAAGTATTTAATTTAATTTTGTATCAATTGAAATTAATTTATTTTAAATTTAGGATCAACTAGAATTTTCTGATTGTTATTATTATTTTCTGATTGGTATTAATTGCTAATATTGATTTCTTATTAGAGTTTACTTTATAGTCATCTATACATTTTATAGCTGAATAAATATTATCTTAAAATTTTAAATTGCTAAATGAAAATTATTTAAAAATTTATTAGATAATTTATTATTATAAATGAAAATGTCTTTTAATTAGATAATGGTCATATATTTAACTGGTCTTCTTTTACCAATTTTAAGACTATTAGGTATAAAATAGTCTAATATATTATGGACTAGTATGATACAGTCTCTGCTGATATCATAAAATTTTTCTGATCAAATTTCTATATTGCAGCTTTTAGTATTATCATTAATTTAGCAGTATAATCTTGCTAAAGCTGGTAAGAATCATCTTACATAAGTCAACTAATAAATTTGCTTTCTATCTAGTAGTTTAACTTTACATTCAAAAAAATATTGAACCTGATCAGAGAATACTTCAATAGAATTATCATCTTACACAAATTTGATAAGTATGAATGAATTCCTTAAACATCTTAGTGAATTTGCTATTCTGAAGATTTCAGCTTTAATCCTAATATATTTAAATGTATTAATCTGAGGTAGGATAATAACATTATGATCAGAGTATTTTTGATTCACTAAACTCATTATAGATACAAATTTTAAGTCATAAGCTGCATTATAATAGTCTACCAGAACTTCATATATATTATCCAATAAATTAATATTCATTTTTTAGGAAATAACATTTCTTCAGGAAAAATTTAGCATTAGTAATTATATCTTTAATTTCAAAAAGATAAATTTGCCTAAATCAGCTAAGTTTAGCAAACTCATAATTATTATATGCAGCTAAGCTTCTTGCAGTTAGCCATGACTGTATTAACTTTAAAGCTTCAACAAATATTATATTATCTGAATTAGATAATAAAAGGCCATCAAGTCTCTAATACTGTATGATTATTCGTAGAAGTTTAGATTTAATTTAATGTTAATTATTAGAAAAAGAATCTAAAAATCGTCAAAAATTCTTTGTAATTAAGTATAAATAAATTTAATATTTAACAATCAACATATAATTTACCTAAAATATTATTCATCCTTTCAAATGAATAATACTAATAAGAATATAATAGATTGTAATCTTTACATATTTAACAATGTGAAAGAATAAATAAATATTTAGAGTAATTACTTCTAGATTGTAATATTCTTCAATTAGCATAATAACTCAAAGTAATTGAGTTTGTACTTCTTTTAATATATTATTATCAATAATACATAAAATTAGCAAGTAATAAGCTTTTATAAAATTTGCTAAAATTTCATAATTGGAAATATCTAAAAAATCCTATATTAATAGAGTTGTATAAATTAATATAAATAGCTTCTATTGATCAATGGTATAACTAGAGAAACCTTTTCTAATTACTATTTTATATAGAATTTAGCCTATATCAAATGGTACTTTAATAATTTTTTCTTATTTTTCTATTAATTTAAGATAAGATTTAGTGATTTTATTACAGTCAATCCATAATATCTTTACTATCTAATGAGAAATTCTAAAAAATAAGTAATGCATTAGATCTATCACTAAATGTCTAATTGGATTATAATAAGACAATACAAAGTAATTCAGACTAGTAAACATAAATTCTTTTAATATAATTTTTTTGATCTTTATTTGTTTATTAATATTTCTAAATTATAGTATTTCTTCGATATTCTATAATATCTTTTATTATAAATTATTCATTTATATCTTTAAACTTCCCAAAATTAAGCCTATGACCTTTTTCATTATCTGCTCTCTTATAGTACTTATAGCATTTGACCAATGCTGATATGTGATCACATAACTTTTTTATAGCCAGAATATCATTTTTGCAACAAATTACAACTATACTAATATTTCTTTATTGTCAGAATAGTTATAAGTAGATGGTAAATCAACTTCATTCTAAAATTCTAACAATTCATCAATTATTAAAGTAAGATAATAGTTTATTCTATACAATTTAACTTCATTTGAATCTGGTAGAAGTCCAAGAGTCAGTATATTCTCCTTTTTGAATCTAATTTCATATGGTAGGTTACATAAGATTATGTAAATCACATTATAATTATATACGGATAATTTAAAAGATTAGAACTAGTCAAAGTTAATCATAAGCTCAAGATGTGAATCTGTGAATTCAGATGTAAAAAATAAGCCACCTTCTAGATCATCTAATGATGAAAAAGTTTTTCATATTTCACCATCATAATATCGCAGTTAGTCTATTTATATAAAAAACTTCAAAGTCAGGCCTCTGATATATTGTGACTATTTGAGTTTTCAGATACAGTAATAGGTAATATTATTTTTGAATGTCATATGTATCTATTATTTACTGAGATCTTATTAAGCGAATCTGACTCATACTTTTTATAATAGTTTTGCATTAAATGATGGAAAATTCAATATGAATATATTTGAATTCTAAATTTATATTCCCGTCAGTATTTTATAGTATTATTTTTAATAGTATTATTTCTATAATATTATATAACTTGTTATAATTAGAACATATTGCGAAGGATTTTGATTTTTTTTAATTTCTAATAACTTTTTAGCCATATAAGCAGTTAGGAAAAATTTTTCAAATCGATTTAATTTAACACTTTCAAAATGATGTTAATAAAGCTGATTAATTAGTTAATTGCAACATCAGAAAGTCTAAATCTTTCTTGATATTCAAAAATCCAAAGAAGAATCCATAAATCATTTACATCCATATTCATAATAGGATTCTTCTGATCTGAATCATAATTAATATTTGTATAATCAGGAGTTATAAACAAATTAGTATTATTATCTGAAAATGATTTGTCTTTTAGGTCTAATTCATTATCAATAAGATGATGAGAACCTTCTTCATCATTAGACTAATCAACTTGTTGCTCAAGTTGCTCGAGTTCTTTATCTGAAATAATCATAAATTTATTCACTTTACAAAATTAGTTATATCTTTTTCATTTCTTTTTGATAACTGTCTTAGCTTCTTCATCTGAATGATAGCTAATCACATTTTTACAAAAATCTTAAGAAGAACCAATATCTGTAAGATCATCTATAGGATCTATATTGAGTATAGAATGTTTAAATTTTTTCATATTCTCTTTTATTTTATATAAAAAAGCTTGAAGAAAATTTTCTTCTGTTTCATATTTTTGTTTTATTCTTAAATTAGCTAACTTTCTATTATTTTTTTATAATTACACAGTACTTTTAAGTGTACTTATACTACTGATACTTTTGATTTTCCTTTAATAGTAGTTTTTTATCACTTATTGTTCGTTCAAGTAAAATAGGCAACCCAAAAATTAAATTTTTTTTTAATTTATTAAAATATTAAAATTATTAAAATTATAATTTTATCAATAAATTTAATTGATATCAAATTATACTAATTTTTATAAAAGTATTTGATCAAATGTCTTGTAATTATTAATTGATTAACTTATTACAAAAAGGCTTATAAAAGCTTATTAATTTCTGATAGTCTGATTGAATAAATATAAAAGAGTATGAAACGGCTATCTATTCTTTATCTTTTAACTGTTGATATTTTTTAACATTAATGATTCATTTTTTCAATAACCATATTCATTCTAAAAAGAATAATACTTATTTTCTTCATTCAAATAGTTATTCATATGCTTGTGATCAAAGAAGTAGCACTTGTATTCTTCATTCATGTAGTTATTCTTATAGTTATAGTCAAAGGAGTAGCACTTATTTCTTTTGTTTACATAATTATTCTTATAGTTGTAGTCGAAGAAGCAGTACTTATTTCTTTTATTTATATAGTTATTCTTATAGTTATAGTTAAAGAAAATATGGCTACTACTGCTAATCTGACAGTCACTTCTACAGCTGATCTCATTTCAGATGCTGATAAGTATTGCATTTATTATTACTGGAATTATTTATTTAATTAATTATTATTTTCTTAGAACCCAAATATGGTAATAGTTATTTAGAATTGATTAATAAAAAGTGTTTAGAATCAAAAATGGTTAATTTATTATTTTACTATTTGTGATATGATCAGCTTGCTTATTTATATTTTTTATTGAAACAACTTGTTAAGCAGGCAATAAAAAAATATTTCATGATTTTTCATTCAATTATATAAATCAGTTACTTATAGAGATTTCTAAAAATAAAGATAAAATAAAGAAATTGGAATATTCTTTTAGACTAACCCAAAACTGGTAGTGTAGAAACTATTAAAAGTAAGGAAAAGTATAGCTTAAGGAGATGTGAAAGTTATAAGACCATTTTCAGAACTCATACCTAAGCTTAGAAGATCAAGCTTTTTAAGTCGTATTAAAGAATAAACTCTTTAAGTTAAATCAGAGAATTAAGTTCTCAAAGATGTAACATCAGAAGATCAAATTTTTAAAGGTATGACATTAGAAGATCAAGTTCTTCAAAGCGTAATAAAAGAAAATCAAGTTCTCAAAAACATGGCATCAAAAGATCAAGTTCTTTAAAGCGTAACAAAAAAAGATTAAATTTCTCAAGACACAACAGAAGAAGATCGAAAACTCTAAGATATATGTATATTGGTAAACTAGAAGAAAACTTTCGAGAAGGTTTAAGAATAATAAATTTTAATGTTTTTCTCAATAGTATACATATAATAGATTATATATACATTAATTGTATATTTTATGTTTAACGTCAAATATTTTAGATAGTTGATAGGATATCACCTAATAATAGGTTAGGCCTAGATAACATGTATACTAACTAACAACAGCTTGTAAATAAAATGGTAAAGACTATTATAGATGAGTTAAACAATAAAACATTTTCAATGTCTGAGAAAATTGTATATAAGATGATCTATAATAGGTATAAGCACTAGCGTAAGGAATATCTAAGAAAACATAAACTAGTAACCATCTAAAAAAATAAGCAGAAAATAAACACAGAAATAGTAGAAAAAATGACATAAGTCATTTTCTTATTCTAATTCCTTTATTTATTATTAATTATCATTATTCAATTATAGAAACGAACAAATAGAACAAGAATAATAAATTATCTAGAATCGATAAATGATCCTGTAATTAAATTGTTTAAAATACATGAACTTCAACCAATCATGACTCAATCAGTATACCATTCTCCTAAATTATTAGAATCTGATCAAGAAAATCCTACTAGGCTAAGAACAATTGTAATAAAAGACTTAAATTGGCATTTGAAATTGTAAGTTTGATGAATATTATCATTTTTTGTTATAAACTCTACTTATTTTCTTTTATTTGTAACTATAATCATTTCTGTATGACTATATAGACAGAATATTTATTGAAACATCAAAGGTTCTCAAGAAATAAGTTCATATTTACAATACAGATCAAGTTTATGATGAAGAGAAATTAGTATCAACAAACGATTCAAATTAGATGATTGATGATTACAAGAGTTTTTTAAAGGTAGTCATTGAGAGTGCTTACAATAGCCACTCTTATAATACACTTCTACAATAATAGTCACAATAGTATACAGTAATAAGATATTAATTATATTTGTAATATTAATAATAAAATAAAAGTTTTTTCAAAATCGCATTTTAAATATTATATTAATAATATATAATAAATTTCAGTCAGATTATTTTAATATATTAAAATAATATAATTAGTTATATTTGAATTTGCAAATTTATTACCAACTAGCAAGCTCTGTTTCAATTTATATTTTCATTTAAATATTCAACTGGCAAGTCTTATAGTACTGGAAATTTATACTTAACAATTAAATTATAATACTTAAAATTTTTTAGTATTTTAAAAAATAAAATTTTAAAAAAATAAATCAGTAACTTTATTCTTTAAGATGAATACTATTAAATTACCAGTTAGATTTCTGAAAAAAAATTTAGATAAAAAGTTATAAGCATTTAAAATTGCATGATTTTTATATAATCAGCCTAAATTTGAAACAATATCAAATTATGTGAATGTAATTTTATTAGTTAAGACTTATGATAATTCAGGCTAATATTATAATAATTTAACTCTGATCTGAATTATTACAATTAATTATACTCAGATATTTTTTAATTTGATAAATTAATTTTTTTTTAAGCCAATAACTAAAATTTTTTTTATATTTAAATTTGAAAACTAATCATACTTTTGAAATAACACATAAAATAAAGAGATAAAAGCAAGTTGATAAAATACCTAAAAAAAAGGACGCTATATATCTTAAGATCAAATTATTATGAAGGAAACTATCATGGAAGAAGTAAAGGCTATTAAAAAAGATAAAGAATAGATAGAAGATGAAGTTATTATTGAATCAACAGAAGAGGATGAGACTGTTGAAGATTAGACAATAGAAGACTTGAGAGAATTTGAGAAAATAGGAAAGAAGCTTATTACTGAAACTTTTCATTGACAGAAGGATGCTACTTATAGCATTAGAGCAACATATACTAGAAATTTAAGAATCATATTCTGAAGGAAAAAAATAAAAAAAGAGGAGTTAAAAGAAGCTGTAAAAGAAATGAGAATACTTAATACATTTTTTAAAAGTTCTGAAAAAGCATTTAAAAAGCATTCTTATCACGTCTGATTTCAGAAAATTCTTTGCTTTTATCACCATCACAACCATTTCTAGAAATTACACAGGATTCTTTATTTTTTACTAATAATCTATATATACGTTTAGAAAAAATAAATAAATAATATTTATTATTAAAATCTATAAAAGAAAATGAAAAAATTATTTATCTATGACTATTTATATCAATTAAGTATACGTAGGTTTATTCAGCTGTTATTAAATGAATAAAGTAAAATGGATGCTAGCAATAATATTGCACAAATAATATGAAATAAAAGCGATTATATGGTGAAATGTATTCAGAAATGGGAAGCTTAATTATAAAAATAGGAGAGCTTCTTGCTTATCGTCAAGAGAAACATTTAAAATTGGAAAGTTTGTTAGATGATGAAGATTTAAGGAAGAATGCCAGATATAGTTACGGTAATAAGCACCTGAATTAAATTCTCTTAAAACCTAAAAATACATATTAAGAAAACAGTATTTCTAAAATTGATGAAATATATAAAAAAGACACGATTTCTGAAAGAATTTGCTGAAGTTATATATATATATAGGAATATAAATATGATGAGAAAAAAAAAGTTTATTATGATAGGCATGAGTGGCCAGATATAGTAATATATAAAAAAGAATGATTGAAGAAGATGTTTAAATATAAAAAATCTATGAAAGATTTTAATGGTGATATGTTAGATATTATTTTAGAATCACAGCTTAAGTCAGAAGAGAAGTAAATAATGCAAGTAATATATGATAAGTGTCACTTTTATGTAAATGATGGGTAATAGAAAATTTAAATAAGAGATAATGTGGATATTTTATGCTCAAAGCATATTAGACATTCTATTATAGTTTCAGCTTTCTTTATCTACAGACCCCCACCAAAAATTTCTGAACATCAAGTTTAAATGCAAATAAATACATTGTTATGTCACATGACCAAATGATACTGCGGTCATAAGAAGTTACGATGTTTATTTATGTTAATTTATAATAAAAAATGCGTTATTTTGACTTACCTCAAAATAAAAACAAACAAACTCTTCTTTTCTCTGAAGATAATTGAAATAGTAAATAACAATGGAAAGAAATCAAGAATTAACTAAAGAACAACGTGATGCTATTCTTTACTGTCATCAACGTGATAACAGTTATCGAACTATTGCAGAGACTGTCAATTGTGGAGTATTAACTGTTTTTGACACTTTGAAACGATTTAGTGATACAGGATCAACCAGCTTGAAGCTTCACTTTGGAAGACCACCTCTGATTAAGGAATCTCAATGAAATCAGCTTAAGAAGCTT
Organism: Funneliformis mosseae; assembly: GCA_910592005.1. NCBI lineage: Eukaryota > Fungi > Glomeromycota > Glomeromycetes > Glomerales > Glomeraceae > Funneliformis > Funneliformis mosseae. Next base: position 23,634 of record CAJVPP010000248.1, on the reverse strand, counting down.
GTGACAAATGATAAATTAAATAATCGTCGTCTTTGCACTGCTGGAGTACAGCAGCTTTAGAAAAAGAAAACTGAGTAGGATGTTTCAGATCGTACCATTGGCTGAACACTCTGTTCTCTTAGATTAAGAAACTGTTTTGCTCGACGAAAGCCTCTCATATCACCTGCAAATAAGAAAGCTCATCTTGCATAGCGTTTGGAATATCAGAGCTGGACAAAGGAAGACTGGGTAAAAGTTATGTGAAGTGATGAATCAACTTTTACCCAGTTTTAACAGAATCGTTGTAGCAGAGTGTGGCGAGAACCTGAGGACAAATGGAAACCTTCTTGTATTGCTACTACAGTAAAGCATAGTCCTAGTCGAATGCACTGGGGATGCTTTTCAAGACAAGGTTTAGGTCTAATTGTACCATTAACTGGAACTGCAACTGGTGCTTCACATGTTGAAATTCTTTACAAGTATGTTAAACCAACCATGAGGCGAGTATTTCCAAATGGTAATGGTTGGTTCCAAGAAGATAATGCTCGCCCTCACAAATCAAAGGTTGCAATGGCATTTCAAGCTGAAAATGACTTGCATGTATTACCTTGGCTGGTTTAAAGTCCAGATCTCAATCCAATTGAGAATCTGTGGGTTAAGGTAAAGAAAAATATTAGTGAACAAAAGAAAAAGCCATCTAACCTTGCTGATCTTGAACGATATGTTAAAAGAGTATGAAAGAAAATTCTAAAAAAGACTATCAAAGACTTGGTCGATAGTATGCCGTAGCGAATTCAAGCTGTTATTGCTGTGCAAGGAGGCCCAACTAAGTATTAGTTGCTTAATACAAAATTTAGAGCTTTATTAATTTAAAATAAATTTATATAAACATTTTATTGTTTTACATAAAAATTTTGAGTTTAATATTGGGTAAAAAAGTGTTCAGAAACTTTTGGCAGGGGTCTGTAGATTGTAAACATCATGAAGATTATTCATTGAACTAATTTCATATATGACTGAAAATCTTTTTCATTACCAACATCACCATTCTCTTCGGCCTTTTTATATCTAACCCAAGTAGGGACGCTGTTGTGCGCATAATCTGTTCATACTACTTATTTCTATTCTCCTGCTCAATTTTTCTTTATACTATTTTAAGCAGTTTTATTTAATAATTTTCAGTTACGATTTTTGAGTCTTATATGATTTTTATTGATACTAAACAATTATTTGCAACTGTATTAATAAGCAAAAATTTGCTTTGGTAACTTAACATATTCATCATGTAATGCGGTCGACCTGATATTGAACTGCCTCTCTTTAACCAATGAAATAAATGATTTCAAAGTATTTTTAGAACACGTATTAAAGGTTTATAAATTTAGGTGCTAAAGTGATTTATTCTGCAATTCTGACTTGAAATTACAAAGTCAAGCTATGGAAAACGTTTTTGCGATTAATTTCTACTGCCCTCAACAATCATTCAGAATATTTACAAAACAAAATTTATTTAAATTATATCTCCGACAATTAAAAATGGTAGTATGACATTAATAACAATCTGAACTTTCGATGTTACAACATGAAAAAAAAGGATACATGTTACAACAAATAAATGGTATTTATTTTTTGTACGTTATTGTATTATATGAGGTTTCGTCAATAGAATGCACGATAAAACATAATAAATTATCAAGTTGTGACAGTGGTTTTTACGTGATAAGACTTTTGTTTGAAACAGGTGGTAAAATTGTACTTAATAAACGAAGGTGGGAACTTCGAGTAGGATTAAAAGTTATTTTAATTCAGAAATGTGTGTCATGTTTTTTTTTAGTCATCTTTATTTTTATTTTTTTTTTATAATAATAATAAAGATAAAACAGTGATTGACAATTTATTTTTAAGAAAATAAAACAAACTAGATTTTCTTTTCAATTACACATACATATTACAACATTTTAAGTAACAAATAAACAAATGAAATGACATGGATAATTAATAATAATATAAATAATAAATAATATTACATCAAATTAACAAAAAGGGAAACATTAAATAATGTTGAGGGATCTGTGAACTGATTAAGTAAAACATTTTGAGCATGATTCCTCGTTCGCATAAAATTTTAACATTTTCTTGGGCTTGTTTAGTCAAATTACTAATGTTGTTATGATGATATTATTATTTATAAACTAAAGCGAAATGGTAAACAAGGTTTTAAAAATGTAAACCATAGATTCTATTTAACAAATATAGTGTTTTTCTTGATGATTTGCGAATATATTTGTCTCCGTCTTCTTCATAATTCCATAAATATTGTAAGCCCAATTCTTTCGAATCTATTAAAGCTTTGATTGCTATCTTTCCTACTTCGTGATGCAATTACATACGGAAAAGTTATGTAGTGTTTAATTTCTTCTCAACTTCACCTAAATCGACTGTTTAATAATTGCAAGAAAAAACAAGTATTTAACCAAAAGTAGAGTTGTGTAAATTAATTTGATGCAAAAATAATGAAAAACAATTTGCTTTCGAAAGGTTTTACAGCTAGAGATTTGTCTACTACAGATTTTAAATCAACAATACAGCTAATTCATATAATCATTTTGCTTCTTTCTCTTTGATCTTATGCTCGTTGACTAGATAATTTATTGGTTCGTCCTTACTGAGATTACCGATTTCTATCACTGGTTTATCTAAAAATGTGACAAAGTTAAAATAAGAATTAATATCTGTAAGTAATATTATTTTTCAAAAGCGCAAAAAGTTAATGTCATACTACTAACATTTCATCCTTCGTGAAACACTTCCTTCACTGCTAACAAAACAGCAATATATGTTTTATCATTGTATTACCTTTTGCATTATATTAAGAATTTTTTTGGTTTTTTTTTTGACTATTCAGCTAAATTGTCATAAATGATAGTAGATGGTTTATGATTCTTTTTTTTTTTTGTATAATTCAGAGAAACATCAAAAAATATTTACTTTCCTTTAATGATAAAGGAAAATGGCAGACTTACAAGTCACATTCATCTTAGGAGAAAATTCTGTATTATAATAATATAATAGAAAAATGACAAATTAATACCTTTTTAAAGTTTTACAAGCTCAAAATCAAAGGAAATATCAAAATATTTAATGTCTTTTTAACAATTATTACTTTCATTTGATTAATATTATCTTTTGATTTAAAATAATATGATAATATAAAAGTTTCTGATTCAATAAAAAATTTTATTAAGAAACTTGTAATTTAAAAAGTTAAGAAATAAACTGAACTGATTATCTTACATTTTTAACTTAAGCTAAATATCATTTTCTAAAGTTAAATTAATATATAATAATTGATTTTATTTAAAATTAAAGCAAAAAAAATCTATTAATATATATCAGCTTTATATTCAAATTAATATTTATAAAAAAAATAATGATTTAAATTAATTTTAATATAAAATTCAATGACTAAAATATTATATTTAATGGTAATTAAGTAAAATAGAAAAATATTTTTATAAAAGTTCTAAATAATTTTATTTATATAAAAAAAATTGAATAAAAATAATAAATTAATTATATATTTCAAAATATAATCAAAATCTTCCTATTTCAAATTATATTTAAAATATAATAAATTTAAAAAAAAATTTATTAACTAATATTTTTTTTTTAAAATCAGAAGTATCTTAAAAAAAAAAAACTTAATTTAAACTTTTAAAAACAATTATCAAATCAAATAACTGATTAAGTTTCATTATTATTAATTATAAAAAAAAAAGTAATAAACTAACATATCTATTTATTCATATATATAAAAAAAATTAAAATAAAGCAAGTAAAGCTTTAATTTAGAATAATTAATAATTATATTTAATAAAATCTTGAAAAAATTATAAAGTATATTATTATAATAGATAATTAAAGTAATATAAGAATGATCTTCAGATATTTTATTAATATACAATTAACCCTTGTTATAACAAACTCTATGTTCTAAACCTCAACTTCATTATAAGATTATAGTGAAGATTTTAAGAGATTGGATTAGTTAATTCACTATAACAAAAGTATTTTTATTATATTTATTCAAAAAATTCATTATATCAAGAATTCACTATATCAAGTATTGATTGTATTAATCACTTAAATATAATATTATTATATAATTTTACTTGTATAAATATTATAAATAAATTATTTTTTAATATAGATAATAGTCAAAAGAAAAGAAGAAAATCTAAACTTTGATTAAAATTTTTTTATTGGTCTAAAACTAGTTAATTATATATGTAAAATTAATTTAAGAATTAAAATTAAATAAAATTTTCTTTATTTTAATAATATTTTATTTAATTTATTGATAAATCTAAAAATAAATAATTTTAATTATAAAATTTACTAAAGTTAATAAAAAATATTTGATTTTATTATATTTAATTAAAATTTTCTTATTTGTTAATTATTATTATTATTAAATATAATAATCAAATAATATTACTTTTTCTTAATTATTTTAAGTTATAATATAATTTAAATTTGTTATATTTATAATAAAAAATATTATTTATAATTTTATAAAATAATTAATAGTTATTTAGCATAAAGTGCTAAATAACTATTATGTTAAAAAAATCAAATTTGATTCATAATATTATTAGCTACCTTATAAATAATAATAATTATTCAATTCAAAATACCAAATAAGTAATTTATCCAATATCTCATAATTAAGCTATTTTTTAATTATTTTTTAAACTTTTTTTATAAATAAATAATTTTTTTCAAAAACAATTTTTCTTATAAAATTTTTTTTTTTTTACAAATTTTACAAATAATTTACTTTTGTAAATTAAATTTCATTAATAAAATTATAAGTAATTTTAAATATTAAAGCTATAAATTATTTAATAACTAGCAAATTTTAGACTTATTTTAAATTTATGTCTGAGGAATTTTAACAAAGTTGTATACTATTAAATATAGTTAGATACATTAAAAAATGTATTAATATTTTAAATACTTAACATAAAAATGTGAAATATACCTATTTTTTAAAATCAATTTTCTCTAATTAATAAATAGAAAATGAAATATGTAAATTTATATATGATATAAAAATAACAAAAGACAAAAAATATTCAAGAACTTTCTTAAAAAATGTTATTGTCTTAATAAATCATCATCTTAAAAATTTCAAATCACAATGGAATTAATCTTTTAGATAAAACTTATTTTCTAAAACTCTATATTATACTTGATGGTATCTTAAAAAAAATAAAAAGATTAGAAATAGATGTTTCAAAATTACATAAAAGTTTAACAAATAAGGAATTAAAATTTTTCTTATCTAATAATATCATGTTTCTAAATAAACCTAAAGGATTGCTTTAAAAAATTATTTGAATTTGTCTATTAAGATATTCGTAAGATAACAAATATTATAATTTACTAATTGACCAATTTGAAGATACAGAAAAAGGATTTATTTTAAGAAATTTTAATAAAAAAATGATCAAGAAAGATTAAAAGATAATCAATTTACCTTTGAAATATCATTTTCATCAAATATTAAGGGTGAAACTGAACCTAATGCAGATATTTGTAAATATATTTTAATGAGACTTCTAAATTGTAAAATTAAGACATTTTATTTAAAAATCTTAACAAATATATTAGATAAATTTTTTTTTAATTATTTTATTATTAAATGAATTTTTATTTTATTTTAGCAATTTCCAAAAAAATATAGTATTATAATAAAAGACTTAGAAAAAAATGAATTAGAGAAATGTTTTAAGAAATTTGTCTAGTATGTGATATTGATATATCTGAAATAAATAACTTTAATCATTTAGAATGTGATATAGTAATTCAATCAATATTTGATGCTGAAAATAAAAAAGGTAATTTCAGATTATAGTTTATTAGCTAAAATATATAACTATTTAAAATAATAAAAGAAAAAAAATATTCTTAATTCAGTTATACAAAGATTGATTAGAACTGTAGAATATGATAATATTAATAAAGATGATATATTATAAGATAAGGTATTTATTTTTATTATAATAATATTATTATATTTTTATATAGACATTTAATTTAAATTTTATAGTCATCTAATAGTTTTAATAAAGCTTCACAACTATTAAATAAGAAGCTTTTACAAGAAATTTTATCTTCTAAATTAAATACAAGTTAAAAGAAAAAAGAAAGGGAAAAAATATAATTATAAATAAACTTATTATACAAATTATACTATATATAATTAATTAGTTTTAAATATAATTTTATTAATACAAATAATACTCAATAAAAGTTATTAATACCTAATAATAATTTTGCTTAATACAATGATTTTTTACCTGATAAATAATTTATTATGTTATTATTAATTATAAAAATAGTTAAAATTCAATATAAAATTCAGAATAAACTGATTTTAACCTATACTGACTTTTTTTCAATACCAAATCTATATATAATTAATTTTTTTACAATATACTAAATTTATTATAAATATTATGATATAACTATTTGAAGTTAAGCTGTAAATCAGTTATATTATATTATTTGCAATAAACTGATAATGATTTTTTTTTATATACAATCATTATTATAAATATTTTTTATTTATATATTAATTTTTCATTAATCTTCATCAAAAGAATAAAATAACAAATATAAGCTAATTATAAGACAAATTATTTTGCTCATTTTAATAACTCTTCTATTATTATTATATTTATAAATAAGCATATTATTTTGTCTGTAACTGAAAAACAAGAGCTTGTCAAAAAAAATTTATAATCTGATTATTCTAAATATTGAATTTGCTTATTAATATAATGTTAAACTTAATATAGTTAGTGATATTTTAAAAAGAAAATCTAAATATCTGACTTTTCTAAGTTTAAAATTAAAAAAGAAAAGGTTTAAATAACTGAAATATAAAGAAATAAATGACGCTGTAAAAATTTAGATATTTTAGTTTTTATTCACAAATCAAACGTTAAGAAATATTTTACAAAATGCTAAGCAATATGCAAATAGATTTAATTTGTTAAATTTACAGCTTTTATAGGTTAACTATCAATTTTTTAAAAAAAATAATATTCAATTATATATTAAATTATAAAAGGTGACTAGTGATTCTCTATTAGAAGAAATTAATGAATATAGGTAAAAAATTGCAGACAAATTATCTGAATATATATTAGAAGATATATATAATTATAATGAAACAGGTACTTTAAATTTATCATTATTTATAATAATTTGTAATTTATTTATTTATCTGTAATTATTTGTTTAAAAGTATTATTTTAACAACTAGAATATCAAAACTCTTATATAAGAACTGTAACAGAAATTAAAAAATTAAAAAATGAGTAACTATTTTACTAATATATAATACTACTAGTGAAGATAAACTTAAACTATTATTCATCTACAAATATAAAAATCCTTATCTATTACATAGTATGACGTTAAAAATTCTATACAATATTATTAAAATAAAATTACCTAAATTAACAATCAATTTAGTTTGATTATTTAAAAAAATTAAATAAGTTAATGTGTTTTTATTGTAAAAAAATCCTATTATTAGTTGATAATATTCTAATACATAATAAACAATATGATTACCTTCTTTAGTAATATTAAATTTATTATTTATCATCTAATACAACTCATATTTATAACTTATAGATCAAAGTATTATTAATTTTTTCAAAGTAAATATTACAATAAATTTATATTTAAAATATTATAAAATCTTTTATTAACTATTATTAAAATTAAGATCAAGTATAAAAAATTGTTAATAGAATAAATTTTAAACTTGATTCAATTTGATTCAACTCGAATTTAACTTAACTTGATTTTGATTTGAATTTATTTGAGTTGATTCAAGTTCAAATCAAGTTTTGAGTCAAAATTTAATTAACTTATAAATATTTAAATAAATTTATTTTAAATTATATTATATTTAAGTTTTATATATTATTTTATTTAAATTAAAATCATAAAAAAAAAATAAAACAAAATTAATTATTTTAAAAAAAGCATTAAAAATAATAAAAAATTTTTATTTTTTCTTAAAAATAGTTTTTCACCAAATTTTAGCATTTCAGACTTCTACAATATTAGTAAGAATATTAGTAAATATTTTAAAGAAGTCCATCCAATCCAAGAAGAAAAATTCACTTACCAATAGATTTTTAAGATCCAAAGAAAGTCAGTCCTAAAAGAAAGAGAAGAAAAAAAACATTAGTAAATATTCTCAAAAAAACCTATCCAATCCAAGAAAAATAAGAAGAAAGAATTAATTCACTTACTGGTAAATTCCCAAGATCTAAGGAAAGCTAATCCTAAAAAAGAAAAAAAAAAGAACGTTAATAAACATTCTCAAAGAAGCCTATCTAATTCAAGAAAAAGGAATTTACTTATTAGTAAGTTCTTAAAATTCAAAGAAAGCCAATCCTAAAAAAGAGAAGAAAAAAGAATATTAGTAAATATTCTCAAAGAAATCTATCTAATCTAAGAAGAACAATAAGAAGGAATTCACTAATCCAATAAGTTCTCAAGATCTAAAGAAAGCTGATCCTAAAAAAGAGAAGAAAAAAAACATTAGTAAACATTCTCAAAAAAGCTCACTCAATTCAAAAAAAACAAGAAGAAGGAATTCACTTACCAGTAGGTTTTCAAGATCCAAAAAAGCTAGTCTTAAAAAAGAGAAGAAAAAAGAATATTAGTAAATGTTTCAAAGAAGCTCACCTAATCAAAGAAGAATAAAAAAAAGAAATTTACTTACTAATAGATTCCTAAGATCCAAAGAAAGCCAATCCTAAAAAAGAAAAAAAAAAATGTTAGTAAATATTCTCAAAAAAGCTCATCTAATCTAAGAAGAATAAGAAGAAGGAATTCACTTACCAGTAGGTTTTAAGATTCCAAAGAAAGCTGATCCTAAAAGAAAAGAAAAGAAAAACGTTAGTAAACATTCTCAAAGAAGCTTACCCAATTTAAAAAGAACAAGAAAGAGAAATTAATTCACTTATTGGTAAGTTCTAATGATCCAAATAAGGCCTAGTGAGAGAAAGAGAAAGTGTGTGTATATATGTACTAAAAAAATATATAAATTATTTTTAATAAAGCTGAATGAAAAAAAATTAAAAAAAAAATAAAAAAAGATAAAAAAATAATACAAAAATCAAAAAAAAAATTAAAAAAAAAAACAAATAATGAAAGAAGAAAATAGAAAAAAAAAGACAGGAAAAGGTGAGAGAAAAATAAATAAACATAAATAAAAATAATATAAAAAAAATCAAAAAAAAGAAATCGACAGAAAGGGAAAAGAAGAAAAATGAAAAAAAAAGAAATAAACAAAAAAAATAAAATTGAAAAAAAAATGAAAAAATTATAAAATAAAAATGAAAAAAATAACAATAAAAAAATTAGAAAAATAATGAAAAAAGAAAACAAAAAAAAAACCAGAGGAAAAAGGGAAAAGAAAAGAAAAGAAATAAAAAAAAAGATCAAAAAAAAATAAATAAAAAAATAAAATAAAAAAAATATAAAATAACGAAAAAAAAATGTAAATAAAATAAAATGAGAAAAAGGACTAGGGGGGAAAACAGGAGGAAAGGAAAAAATAAAACAAGATAAAGGAAAAAAAAATAAATTAATTTAATATAAACCAATTTATTTATTCTTAAAAAGTAAGACTCATTTTCAACTTGAATCAAATCAAGTTAAAATCAAGTTTAAATCAAGTCAAATTAAATATTTAACTTAACTCAAACTTGATTTGACTCACAAATTATCGAGTCAAAAAATTATAAACTTAATTTGATTTAAACTTGACTCATTTTATCTAACTCGTGAATTAACTTAACTTGTTCAGAACTCTAGTTGAAGAATATGATATTTCACAAGAATTAAATATATCTATTCCTCCTATTAACATTTATAATACTATTGATTTTATTATTAAAGTATAGAATTAGATTGATTTTCTTACTGTTAAAAGTTGCTAGTTAAAAACCAGTATTATTTCATCAGATAATAAATAAGATGTAGATACAAAACTTAATTTTAATAGAAAAATAATGAAAATAACTTAAATGATACTATACAAAAATTGCCATATAATGATACTCTACCTAAGTTAGAGTATATTAATATTGATAAATTAAGTGAGAATAAAATTTTGTTAGAAGATGATAAGATTATTGAAATACTATAACCAAAACACAATGAAGAAATAGCACAAAATGATGATAAAAATGAATTTATTTCTAATATTTCTTTAAATAATATATTAAATAATATTGAAAAATTTATAATTTTCTACCAAAAATTTATTAGATTACTAGTGATAAATTAAAAATTTTAAAGAATATTAAAAGAAAATTTTTGAGATTTAAATCAAAATCTATGTTTCAATTAAATTTGGATGAATATATAATTTGTGAATAGGAATTTTATTAATATTTCTAATAGTAATAGTTTTATAAACATAATAATAATATTATTACTTTTTAAATAATATAATAAATAAATAAATAATAGTATATATTACAAAAAATTTGATAAACTAAATTATAAAGAATTTACATATTAAGTTTAATATAACAAGAATATTTTAGTTTACTGAATTTTTAATATAATAACTTAAAAATTACTTAAGCAGAAAGTTTGTTATATTGAGTTCTAACTATATATATTTAATTTTTTTTTTATAAAAGTTTAATTTATTTATATATAAATACTTTTTAATAAAAAATAAAAAATTTTTTTTAAACTTATATTAAATTTGAACTTAATTTACTAAAAAATCATATTAATATATAAAGTACATTTTTATTATTTTTAGTAGTTTTTTCTTTTTTTTATTATGAAATTTTTATATCAAATTAAAAAATTTTTTTATTTATAAGATAAAATATAAAAAAATAAATAAAATTTTAATTTATATCTTAAAAAAATAGGTTATAAAATAAAATATTATATTGAAAAAACAAATTTAAACTAAGAATTAAAGATGTTAGATTTAAATAAATAATTAACTTTAAAATATAATATAAAATAAAGTTATAATAAAAATTAAAACATTTTACACTTTTTAATTTATACTTGATTATATTTAATTTATAATTTAAAAAATATCTTTTATAATCAAATAAGTTATAAAATCTTACTTAATAATAATATAAATAAATAAGTAATAAAATAAATAATAATAATAAATTTTATTATAAATATAAATAATTTGATATATATATATAATAATATGGATTCTTTATAATAAAAAAAGAGAAAATTATCAAAAAAATTTTTTTTTGAGTTTATGTTAAATCTGAATTTGATTTATTAAAAAAATAATATTTAGCTTATAAAGCAAAAAAAATTTTTTTTGGTAGTTTCCTCTTTTTCTATTACAAAGAACCCATATTATTATTATTATATAATAAAATAAAATAATATTTGTCTTATAGATAAAATTTTTCTAGATTAATAATTTTTAAATTTTGATATTAATAATCTTTAATAAAAAGTTATAAAATTCAAAAAATATAAACAGTTAATAAAGGTATATAGGGTATTATTACAAAATTTTCATAAGAATACAATTTAATTTTGCTAAAATCTTATTAATATAAAATTATAAAAATTGTAATAAAATATTATTAACATTAATATTTAAATTACTAAATATAATCAAATTTTATTAGAAAAATATTAATATAAAAATTATTAAAATGAATTCAATTTCTCTAAAATTTGTTAATTTAAAAAATATATTATTCTAATTTATTATAATCAAAAAAATAAAAAATGTAAATTATTTAGATATAAAAAATAAAAATGAAAAGATAAATAATAGTAATAATAATATTGTCATTAATTATAGTAATAGTAAAAAAAATAACAAAATTTAAATTACATTAGAGTAATCAAAGAATAGGTTATTCTTACTAATAGCTTTAGATCTGAGTATTTTCCTCTTATACAATCACTCTAGTTTTTTTATATTTATATTTTAAAAATGTATATTCTATAATCAAAATAATAAGTTTATACTTATAAAAATTGAATTATTTTTTATATTATTTAATACTTTAACGTAATTGTATCAAAAAAAGCAAAATATTTAACAAATGTATTTTTTTCAAGATGATAAAGAAAAATTTTCCATTAATAGGTCACTTGACTAGCAGAAGTCTTAGTAAAAAGCTTTATGTTAAACTGCTTTCTTTTAGTTTTCATTTCTTTCTTAGTTTATAATATATTGAGATTAATATGTTGAGGTTAATGCTCATTTATTGATTATTATTTTTTGTTCTTCTTGATAAATTTCATAAATGATTTTTTCTTTATCTAGATATTTTTGAAAAGTTTAGACATCATTGATTTTAAAAACATAAGAGGCAATTTTTTCTTCATGTTCTTTTTTTAGAATGTTTTTAATAGTACTGTAATTCTTTGATTCATAGTAAATTTAATGTAAATTAGTTTTATATTATATTTTTTATATAGAGATAATCCTATATTGAACATATTATAATTCAAATAAAATCTATCTTAATCAACTTATATTTTGATATGATATAATTTAAAATTATAGTTTATAAAATTTGTATACAAGTTACTTACTGTGATAATCAAAATATTATTAATCAAATTAGTTAATTTTCAGTTACAGCAACCTCTTATTTCAGAATATTCACTTTGTTTGGTTTTATTGCAGCATGTCCTATATTTCTATTTATCACATTACATTACAATCTACTATGTTTCAATTTTACTAATTAATCTGAAAATTGTTATATTAAAAATATTATTTATCATACTTTATATTTCATATCCTATATATAATTAAACATTTACCATTTGATTTATATTAATTAATTCTAAATAATTATTAAAATATAATTATTTATTTTAAATTTAATTAGTTATTAATAAATTATTTTTAAAAGGTAATCTATATCATTAAATATATATTTTTTAAAAAAAATAATAATAATAATTAATTATTCTTTGCTTTTTTCTCATATATATCAGGTATAATAACTTTTCCAACTAAAATTTCACTTAATGTAAATAATAAAATCATAAATAAAACAAATAAACTACTAATAACAAAATGACTTATAGTAGTACCGATTTCTAACCAACTTCCATCATCCCTAACTAAATAAAAAAAATTCAATGTCATAATATCAGATATTGATAATACTAATAAAAATAAACTAAATGATGATAATCTAATTGATTTGTTTAATACAGAAAATATTGAAGATACAATAAAAAACGGTATTAAAATTTTTAATATTAATAATCCACCCATTAAAAAAGGATTAAATATTGTTGTAAGTCTATAAACACTTTGTAATGAAAATGAACTTAAACTTGCTACATTTCCTGTACCAAAAAATCCAACTTTAATAAAAAATAAAAATATTAACGAAATTCTTGAATCCCTCATTTCTAATTTACGATGCCCTTCATTTTTTTGTTTTGAATGTTCAGATGAAAATAATTTACGTTCAATTTCTAACCAGAGTAAAAGTGTTTGTGTTAAGAAATAATAAAATAATACTTCATATGAAATACTAAGTATAACAAATAATGGCGCGAATGCCAAAGAAATCGTTGTAAGTCGTTTTAAATAATGTTGTTGTTTTCCATACCCATAAAAGAATGGTGTGGCTGTTGCAATGACTATTTTAAAATATTATATATATTTATAAAAATTAATACTGAAATATACAAAAATTCATATCCAAACTAATCTCTTACCTAATATAATCCAAGCGGCGTATTGATTTATAACTGGAAGACCAATCTTCTCTTTCAATTTGTTTGTAGTATCATAAACTATTACCATACTTAATGCCACTAATGACAACTAAAAAAAAAAACAAAGAAATGATTAATTAACATTAAATATTGTCTGAAAAAATTGGAAAATTAAATAGTTAAATTATTACCTGAAATATTGTCATTGCTTTTGAACCATTTTCTTCTATTGTATATTTGGAACTCTTGACCATATAATTAATTCCTGTAATAAGAATTAAGATTCCGCCATAGATCCTAAAAGGAGTTTTTCAGAAAAATATTATAGCATACCTTATAAATTTATATAAATAGATTAAAATGACACTCACACTAATGATATATCTTCTCCCTTTTCCACAGGCATTAATGTAAAAATACTCGAAGCCAAACATGACCCCGACCAGTAAATTAAGAGTAACTTATTATCGGATCGAACATTTAATGGCATAACTAATGGCCATAATGCTGCTAATACAAAACACACACTAAGAATACTCCTTTCGAAATAACTGTATACCTGTAAATATTAATCCAATTAGCTTTTTCACCTTAAAAATTGTCCGTGTAAAAAAATGTATCTAGAAATTCACTTACAAAAAGTTCCAATGCCAGAATATGCCCAATTACATAACCTACAAGTGCAAACGAACTCCGTGAGATTAAAGCTAATTTATAACTTTCTACGAATATTTTATAGCCCAGTAAATCATCCCAACAAAAATAAACCGCAAACATTACGTATGTGTAATATGTTGCAGGTGATTCTTGTATATACAAAATAGACACCAAGACGACTAAAGAAGTTATAGCAAGGAAATTAATCTAAATATTATAAAGTTGTTAAAGATCAATGTATACACATAGTTCATAATGAAATTAACAAAAATAGATTATTTACATATTTTGCTATTGTAACTGATTCATTTGATAATGTATCTGACTTTTTGAAGGGCGAATTATTGGGCAAACAATGTTCTTTTAAAGTGTATTTTAAGCTATACAAAATCCAACCCACATATCCGGCAGTCACAATAGATCTCAACATCAGCCAATCATATCTAATACCAATAAAAAATGTCAATAAAACAAAATATAATAAACAAATAATGAAAATAAATTTATAAATATATTCACGTTTGTAAATATCTCAATCCTTCCAACGAAAGCTGTATCAAAACCTCACACATGGCTTCGGCCGAATCGTATTGTCCAGCATCAATCAATTCCTGAACTTTACCAAGTAAAGCTTTCCGATTATGAGTAGAATTACTAAGTGGTGCAAACGGTTTAAACATTATCTTTGTTTGTTTCTTTAATTCTAAAAAAAAAATTAAATTAAAATTTTAAATCATTTCAAATTATAATCAAATCTTACACACTAACCATATTTGACTTGATACTGTTCGGATATTTCTTTGGCATTGACGAATAGGCTTTGTGCTTTAAATAAGGGTGTATTATTAAGATATACTAAAGGCAATTCTCCTACAGAATTGACCGGATAATTAATACCGATTAGGGACGCCTATTAATAAATATATTCGTTAAAAAAAATATATATATATTATTTTTTAGTTAATAATAAAAATCTAATTAACATAATGAACACACCATAAGTGGTGCTAAATCCGCTTGTAAAACATCATTCCGCTGAACTTCATCCAAATACCAATCGGCAGAAAAATCATCATGTCCAATTGGATGTGTCTTATTCGGTTTTTTCACGCCTGCACCCCATGCAATTATTGGCGTTCGCGTATTATCCGGATGTCCATCTCCATGATTGCCTAAATTAATAAAGCTTGTTGGAAAAAAAAGTTTCTCGGAAATATATGCCAATTCACGAATTAATTACCTCTGTTACTCATTCCATGATCTGCAGTGAAAATATAGGCCGTTTTCCCATCGTGATCGTAATATTCTTCAATTAGCTCAACAGTTTTGCTTATCCCTTCATCAACAACTTTAATATTATCCATATATTCCTTAGAGTGAGGGCCATAAGCGTGTCCATTGGTATCCAATCCCAGTAAATGTAAAAATATGACAATTTTATCATCATGAAGTTGCTGATATAATTTAAAATTGGATGAAGAATTTGCCAAAAGTTGGGCAAATTGATCAAATACCCAAACATCCAAATCTTTGGCATCTATGAATCAAAAGTTATATTTAGCTTGAATAAATTAATAATCAAAGATCTATAAAACGTTACCTTTGGCAAAATTTTCACTTTCATGACCATACATAAAAGTTTCAACTTTATCGGGATCTGAAGCCCCATCAGCAAACATTGGTAATATATCAGGTGATCCAAATGACCACGTATGTCTGCTTTGATTAAATACTGAATCGAATTCCACAGGATTAGATTTCCAACCTAAAAATTCATAAATAAGTTTAAGCCTTTAATCTAATGAAAGGAATGGTAGAAAAAAAAATTGATAAAATAAAAACCTTTAGTAACAGCACTGACGTCTTCATAAAATCCTGCAATAATAGCGACATGTCCAGGCCTTGATTCTGTAGGTACTCGAGTATGAGAAACTCCAAAAGTACCATGATTTAAAATTATGTCTCTTAAAAAAGGTGCCTTTGTGATTTGTTGATCTGATATGCCATATTCGTCTGGATGTAGTTGAAACAATTTGTCTGCTCTTAGTCCATCGCCTAAAAACATTAATCGATTGATTCTTTAGTAAAGCATCAAACTACAATTATAATTGGCAAAAAAAAAAGTTGATGTTTACCCACTATAAGTACAAGTCTACTAGCAGGTGGTGATAAGCCAACCTATGGCAAAGAAAAATATTTATTAAAAATAAATAAATTAAACGTTAAGCTATTTCATTTCTGTACCTTATAAGGTGTCATTCCATGTACCAAAGGTGAAGTGAAATAAATATCAAATATACTCCATATATATGTCACATGAAAAATTATTCCTATAAATAATAAAGTGTTTCTTGGGATTGCAAGATTTGCCATATTTTATGATGAGGAACTTGAAAAATTTATCGATTTTATATCAGATCAGTAATAAATTACGTGTCGTATAAAGATTTGATTGGTCGATGATCCACACTTTACCGGCGCAGTCATTAATAAAGAAAGTTAATGGTAATTTGATCACGTGACATCGTTTTTAAAAATTAGATTTGTGCTATCTCTATACAAATAAATAAATATTCTACACATTTAAATTTCATTTTTCTTTTTATTTACATGAAAATTTCCGTTGGAAAATGGTTAGCTGGAAATTCTCATCGGATAAGTGGTGATCGTGGTGATCGTTACTATTACCATTACAATCTTTGATTATTTGAAAGGGCCTATCAATGAAACCTAAAAATTCACGAAATGTACAAAAATTCATTAGAATTTCAATTGTTTACATCTTAAAATATATGAATGATATGTTCAATGTATACACCTTGTTTTAAAAAAAATTTTTTTATTTAAAAGATGGTAGTTTGTATAAAAGCAATGCTATAATAACTCAAAACTACTAAAACAATTGGAACGATAAGATTTAAGAATAGAAATTGTTACTTGTATATAGTATAATAAAAATAAAAAATAAAAATTTTTGAATGAGTATAAATAAAAAAAAAATTTAAGAACCTTCAAGAGGAGAGAAAGTAAAGCAGTCATTGGAATAAATGCAAGAGTAAGTGCAAAAACCATATTTTTGAAAAACACAGAATCGCAAGGATGATATTTGCAAAAAAAAGATTGAAGTAAAATGCTTTGGTAGATGAGTCAAAATTTATAATTTATGGATCAAATAATAGAAAGTATTGTTAGAAAAAAATAGGAGAAACTATCATATCAAACCTACAGTTAAATTTGGATGGGATAATATTATAATGTGATGATGTTTTGCATCTAATGAAGTTGGTAACTATACAAAATGGTAAATAATTATTTAATATTATTGAATTAATTTTTGATTTTTTTATATAAAAAAAATTTAATAAAAATGATCAAAAGAAAATAATCGTTAAATTAATTAAAAGTAAATATTTTTTAAATATTTATCTCATTGCTATACAATAATTTTATATTATTAAATAGACTTAGTTATGATAAGTCTAATAAATAATTTATATAATATTATGCTTTCTTAATTATATAATAATGTCATTTTAAAATTTATATTCAAGTAATATAATTACTTTTATGAGTTATTGTATAAGTTATTAATTAATAATTATAATATAAATTTATTAAAGATTATTTCTTTATAAGTAATGAGATAAATTTGAAAATTATATTTAAATTATAATAGAATAATTATATAAATTTTTGAAAAAAAAAATAAAGTATTTTAAAAGATTATAAAAATTAATCATTGTTAATAAATGATATATTATTTAAAGATAAAGAAAGTACATGAGAAATATTTTCAATAAAAATTATAATATATTTATTACTATTTTGAGAATTTTATTTAGATATTAAATAAAGATTGATATTATTATAAAGTACAATAGTTATTTATAAATAAAAAATAAAATAAAATAAAATAGGAATAATAGAATATAATTTCTTTATTTTATTTTTTAAGAAAAGATTGAATTCTAAGTCTCAAATACATTGTATATATATAACATTAAAATTGAGTTATAAATATAGTAAATCATATGATTTGTAATAGATTTTAATAGAATCTTTTTATTTACATAATATCGTCTAAAAAAAAATAGTAGTCAAATTTTATATTTTTAGATATTATTATTAGAATTTAAAGTAGAATTAAAATTAGAAGTAAAATTAGAAGTAGGTAAAAGAATTAAAGAATTTGAAAATTTTTTATAAAAAAAATACTAATTATTACAATTAACGTAATTTTAATAAGTATATATAATACAGCAAATAAAATTCAACTATTATTTTTTAGAGTAATATTAAAACAGTTAGGATTCTCTATGTAAAAATTATATCTGTTATCCTAATTATATAAAATTAATTAAAATTATCCTAAACTTAGGTAAATATAGTTTTATAATAATCTTTATTAAATAATAGTTTCTAATATCAATAGATGAAATGAAGATAGCAAAATATAATTTAAAAATATTTAAAATAACTAGTTTTAAAATATAATATAATTACCATTTAATATAACTAATTAAATAAATCCAAATATTTTATACTGACCTTATACTTATTATAAAATATATAATACTACAGTTATAGTTAAAATCTAACTACTTAAATACTGTTAAAGAAAGATAAAAAAACTTCAATTTAATTTGCAATATTAAAATAATAATAGAATTATCAGCTTACTTTTTTAACATAATAAAAGAACATCAAGAATATTATAAATTGTTATCAATGTTAAGTTCTTATAATATCAAAGTATTTTAAAATAATTCTAATATAAGAAGGATATTTAACAAAATTTAATTGCTATTTAGATAAGATTTTTTCTTTTGCTTATAATTTATATGTACTAGAAAAACGGAAACTGTTGGAGTATCTGAAGCTTTTATTCAATATATTACATGTAGTACAAAAAAAATAAAATATATCACAAAAAACTAAATGTATCACAAAAAAAGATGCATGATCAAAAATTTAGAAAAAGATAATCAACAAATTTCATGTTGAGGAAGGAATCAGAGAGATTAAACGCTTCTCTTCGGTTATTCTTTCATATAACCTCTTACAAGTTTTAACACGCAGGAGCCTTTCAAGTGAAAACAAGCTAAAAAGTATATTTTTGAGAATACGAATATGAGATATTACGACAAACGAGAGGCCAGCAACAAACTCTTTATTTTTTAAATCAATAACGGCTTTTTCTAATGTTAAACTCTGACTTTTATGCATTATAATCGCTCACGCAAGACAATCAAGAAGTTGTAAGCAAGAGCAAGAACTCTTTTTTCCATTCTAAGTATGTCGAACTGGCGAAATTAGAACAAGTTTTTTACTAGTTTCAGTTACTATAACACCAGCATATTTGTCAAATTTCACCAGAATAGCAACAGGTAAAGAAGGCAAGCCCTGAGTTTGTTCAAAAATGATTTTGTAAATGATACCTACCGATTTATTAACCAAATCAGCCTCAGTTTATAAGTTGGTCTTTAGCATAACCTTTGAATCTATTAACAATAGTAAGTAAGGTTTGAGGCCTTTTGTTATATTTGAATCAGCTTTACAAGCATCACTACTACCCGTATGAATTGCATTAATCCTAGCAATAGGGTTATTCAAGAATCTGAATTTGTTGAGGTTAAACTCATCAACATCGGATCTATAGGGTATAATATAAGTAGCATCAGAGAATCAAGTATAGTCTAAGGAGGCTAACACGTTCAGGGCATTAAAAAATCGCGTAGTAAATAACAACCAATCATCTTCAGTCAATTCACCATCACATAAGTGCAATAAGAGATTTCTGAATTTATGTTGCTCTTTTGAATTACCAGATTGGCATTGAACAATACTAAGATGATAGACTTTGCGAAATTGTCGATAAACTGCTATAGCATTATTTGATAGAAAATCTTGACGTAGAACTTGAGAATATATTGGTTCATCAAGTACCAGTAGAAGTTGACTAAAGTTTCCAATAAGAATCACAGATCGTCTACCAAATACTTGATTTCTGTATTTTAGAAAGGCTTGACGTAAATGTAAATCAACCAAGCTAAGCATGCGATACCCAACCATACTTTTTTTATTAATAACGAAATAGTATATACCGTCTAATTTTTTCTGCAGTTTTTTTAGATTTTCGTCTAATTGATTTAATTTATGATAATATATCTATAATAAAAATTAATGTAATAGTTTTGAGTCTCAATATACAGGTTATTAGAAATATTGATGAAAAATTTATCATAACTTTTCAAATTAAAGAAAACCTTAGAAATAGAGAACCTTTCAATTATATCTTAGAAGTTAAGTATAGCTCAACAAATAACTATCTCTTTAATAAAACCTCATCTATTAATTTTACTAATACCATTAGATCTACTATAATCCTTTTAGTAAATAACATATATTATATATAATTTATCAAAGACTTTTCTATCAGAGATAAATTAACCTCTAGAAAATATGTATTAGAATTAGATGATATATTTCTGATCCTTATAATGCAAACACTAACTAATACTAAGACATTTAACTTACCATAGACTAACAATATCCCAATTCAGTAGCAAAACAAACTGTAGTCTAAGAATACCTATCACCCAAAAACCTAAAAGAGCTTGACAAACTTTATCTCAAATGGATCCTACTATAACTTATTCTAATTTTAATTTGAACCTTATAGTTGTATTGACCGTTAATCTGATTCTAAGCTAATTTTCTCACTACAATAGATTCTAGTCTAAATTTAGCAAATTCACCTAATAACAATACATTTTCTGATATTAATATGTCTAATTAATAACCTTAACATTTAATTTATCACTTAAATAATCAAAGTTAGAAAAAAAATTCAATCTTTATCATATGCTAATATTTTTCTTTTAATATTTAAATTATATTCATTTTATTTTATTTTCTATTATATTTTTTCGGTTAAACACATTATTTTTTTATTTTTTATTTTTTCTTTTTTAAATAAATCTAACATAATATAAAATATAAAAAAAAATATAAATAAATTCTAAATATAAACTTACTTACCTAATAAAATCTTTAATAAAAATCATATTTTAAAGTAATCTATAAGTCTCATTTTTTTAATGTTAGAAAAATAAAAAGATTGTTCTTCGGTGGTTTCAACTTCTCTGCTAGCAGTTTTTACTTTATAAAGATTATCCAGTTTGCCGGTAGTAGACTTAAAGTGATTTTTAACATTTTTTAGTCAGCCATTGGTCTGATACTTGGTTCCAGCACCAGTGCCTAAGAAGTTTTTTTGAAATAAATTAATTTAAATTAAATAAAAAAAATCATATTATAAATAAATTATAATTAATATTTATACTTAACTAATTTTCTTCTTAGAATCCATCATCCACATTTTTATAAATGATCCTAATTAAAATAAAATAAAATTTTTAAATTATATTATAATAAATTCTAACATATCTCACTTAAATTTCAGTCCATATACAAGATTTTTTTAAACTTAAAACTTTCTTCTACTATGTCACATCATATTAATAATATATACACCTTTGATAATAATTATGAAACTATATTAGATTAAAGAATTCCTAATTTAATAACATAAATAATTTTCATAATATCCCATCAGAAATTCTTTTGAATAATTTATAATCAAACAATGTTTCTCAACCTCTAAGCTGACCTTCATATTAGAGACCCTCATCAAAATTATAAAAGCTATATAATAGATTTTAAAACAGTATCTTAGGATAATAATTTCGAATTGCCTGTATTTATTATGAATAACTTCTATACCTTAAAAAACAAACTGAATACAATACAATCCATCAATAATTTACCTTTTACAACAATATATTCCTAATATTATCTTATTTTTTAATTCTAATACTAATCATATCACTGGTCAATATTATAAAATAAATAAAACTAAAACTTTTTTTTTTTCAAGCTTTATACGAATAGATAATACTTATTTTTATCAAAAATAACTATATCTTAATACAATGATTAAAAAATAGGTTTACCTTTATTATTTATAACTTTAAGTATGACTAAAAGTCATTGAACTCATTTTTATAATATACTTGCTAATAATAATAAATATGACACTCTATCTACAAATAGACCTTATTATTATGTAAATTACTTTATTCACAAATTCCAATCATTAAAAAAAGAATTATATAAAAAACAAAACTTACTAATTTTAACACAATTACTGAATTTTTTAATAAAGTTAAATTTTAAAATAGGGGTATAGCCTATACACATAGCTGTTACTAGATCACAAATTCTATAAAAATAATAATTACAAATGATATAATCTGTTTAATATTACCTGATCTTTTATATGAATCTAAATTATATGTAATTGTAATAGCTAATCAGATTCATACATATAATAAAAAATATCAAGATCTAATACTATCAGGTCAAACTTACAAAAAAGATTTTTCTCATTCTTATAGTAAAATAATCCATTATAAACAAAAAAATTATCACTATATATAAATATTTAACTAAAGCAGATTCTTGAATAATTCTACATCAACCTGTTATTCTTTTATTATAGAATACTCATATGAATGCTCAATATATAACAGATAATAGATTTGCAAAATATATGATAAAATATGTTATAAAAAAACCATTTCATATATTTAATATTCAAAATAGTAATATATTAAAAGAACATATTATTGCAAGAAGAATTTGTTCAATAGAACTAATGTTTTACTTTTAGAATATCAAATTTGTAATTCTTTTACTACCGTAAAATTTCTTACAACTGAACCTTCTAATACTAAAACTTACATAGTTCTTTCAACTTATATTATAAATGAAGATGATAAAAATTCATATTACAGTTTTTAGCAAAAAGAATAACGATGCAATCTTTTACTATATAATTAACCTTTATTTGTAAGGATTTATATAAATAATTATATAGTATTTTATATGTATTACTAGTCTGAATGTTATATATATTGTTTGAAATCTACAATACATATTTTAATATGAAAAAATTTTTGTGATTGTGAAACAATATCAAATTTGAGTGTTTGATCATTAAAATTAAGATTACAAAATATTTTACTATATTGTAACAGGATTGGATTGATGGACGTGGCGCAGCATATTGCAGATCTAAATGTCAGATATATTTGATATATTTGATATACCGGACATATTTGATATAAT
>CAJVPP010000247.1:0-38552 GCA_910592005.1 Funneliformis mosseae | reverse complement strand
ATAATAAATTTATTACCATTTAAATCTTCTAATGTAGGAGTATCTGAATCTGATTCTATTATAATATTTATTTTTGAAAAAATTTTAAAATTAATATTAGTTGTATTACCTTTATTAATTAAAACTCTTTCTATTTTGAATTTCAAACAAATAATTAACGGTATATATTACCTTCTAATGAGGAAGCTTTTTTAACATCTGAAACTTGCTCTAATATAAATTCATAAAAAAAAAAGATTAGAATATTATCAAACCGTCAATTAACTAATTTTAGTTATACAAAGCTTCATTCCTTTTATTCTTTTTTCTTGTTTGATGAAAATATTTTTTAGTTTCTTTATACTATTACCTTTATAATTATTATTAAACATTTTTATAATTTATAAAAAATAAGTTTTTTTTTTTTTAAAGAAAAAATTATTTTAATCAAATTACTTATATAACGATAATAGAATGTAATAGTACATATTGTCAAGGTATGTAGATCTTACCGTTTGTATGTGAGATACAAGAAATAATTATAGGTACGGTAAAAAAGTAAAAAAAATTTTAGTTTTAGACGATTCGTGTAACTCCAACGACCGACCATTTTTATATACATAATGAAAATTGTTTTTTCTACTATTATATATTATTTATTCCTATTGTTGATTATTGATTTAATTAATTAATAATTTTTGATTAATAATTTTATTTATTTTTTTTCGATTTTTGATTTTATAGGTTAGATCAGTAGATTTACCGCTTTGGCTTATTTCATAGGCGCAGTCAGATATATTATATTGTCTATTTTATTGTTAGTTAATATTTTTTTCGATTTTATAGTTAGGGCTGATTCCGCCCTTTCGGACGAATGTGGGCGCGGCATTTTGGATGGACCCTTCGGCTCATCACGATGATAACTTAATAAAGGATATATTATTACAACTAAAGCAGTATAATAACCATAACTAGCGGCGACAAACACCAACCTAATCTAGTTGGTAACTAATAAAAATAACCAATGGTGATAATTTGAATCGGAAAAATTTTTTGTTCTAATTAATTTTTTTAAAATAAAATGTCTTTAAATTATTGATAATTTGTGCAATGAATTAAGTGTTTGAAGTCCCTGAATAATTGCATCTCTAGTTGTCTGATAAATACGAAAAATTAGGGTGTTTTTCGTCATTAACTGTTCCAGTACTTGTTGATAGAAAATCATGTTTTACTTCGCCTCTCTGTTTTTACTGCGGCAACGACGGAGAAACTAAATTCAAACCGGTTTGGTTTTTGGGTTAGATAAATTCTTAAAATTTTTTTTTGATTTTTTATGACTGCCGCGCCAACTATTGAATGTTAAATGGATGCGAATAAAATCATTGCAGAACTTGTAGATATGTTTAAAAAAGAAGTCTAACCAAAACCTAGATGAAGATGATTATTGAGTATTAAATACGCTTTCTATTAAACGCTAAACAATTGACGCCTTAAGTGTAAAAACTCACAAAAAATTCTTAATCATCATTATCATGAAGACCGACAAATTTTTATCAAATCGGATCCTTGCCTAGGAAGAAAAAAAAATTTTTACTGGGGGAAGCGCAATAAGGTGAAGATTTTGGTTTGAGGAGAATCACACTGACAATCAAAGATACATTGACCCACCTAGTTTCATGCTATATTCTATAACCTTGATAAGGGCATGACTCTAAATAACTTTACTTGTCGTTTACTTTAAAGTTTATTATTTCGAGTTAAATGAAAAAAAGAAAAATACCTTTTAAAACCATAGAACGAAATTAAAAAAATTTAGAACCTTTCAATATTTATGTTATATAATATGCAAGATCCTTTTTTAGTCATGCCAAATGATCAAATGATCATCAACTTCGCGTCTTAGACACGTAACAAAAAAAACATGTATTTTTTTTTTTCAAAAAGTTCAGAATTAATTAAGCCCTAATGCAAAATCATTGACTGGAACACCATATACTGCATGGTAACATTGATCAAATTTAAATTCGTTTGATCAATGTATTGTTTTTTTGCTAGAGAAGATTTGCGCCTGCCTGTCAGGATATTCTAGAAATTAAAGTCTGCAATAAATTCGTACAATTCACCAGATACAAAAAAAATGTTAAAGAGATACGCTGTTAGCAATGCGCTGTTAGCATATTGTTTCTTCTGCTACAACTAATTCACAGCTATATATTCTGCAGCTTTATTTAGGTGATGTATGCATCCGTCAGTTATTGTGATTCGCTTTCATTGCCATTACGATTTCTTTTAAGACGATCCTGCATTCATACTGTATATGTTCGCACAACATTACTCGAATGAAAACACCTTACTCATTGTTTCTCTTTGATCTACAATAGTTTGTTAGCGAGATTTTACGTATCCAGATGGAAATCGTCATTATTTCATCATAAGGGCTAATTATTGTACTTTACATTCTTATGAAACTACATAATTAATATTAATTTTAATCTTAAAGATACCCCTTTTCATTAGTAAAGTAAATATGAATATTTATTTATTAACTGATACCAAGAGTTCTAATTTTACTATATAGAGAAATTGAGATGATTTTGTTAATAGGCCATTAACTCGAGGTATTGTGATCAATGATCGGATAGATATAACCCACAATGCATTATTATTCTTAATAAGAAGCTTTGATTATTGGATAATTACCTTATTTCTGCACAGTTCCTTGCATTTATATTTCCACTGGAATTTATATATATACTGGTGCATTCACTTTCGGTTGCACTTTGTCATTTGTTCAATATTGTATCCCAACTGCCAGATTGGTTATAGCCTTACGATTTTCAAGATTTACATCATGCTTGAAAATAACATACGTTTACACCTATCGCAAATTTCATATTTAATTTAAAATTCGTCGATTTATTATAATGGCTATTCTTTATTTGAACTTTTATTTTAACTGATTTAACTCAACATAGTTCCCACTCAACAAGTAAGCTTCACAGTTACTTCAAACATCACTGACGAATTGTGACCCTCATAACTAAAAATTAAAGCTTGGGCTCGACATTATTTGTTATAAATAGATTAATATACAAAAATCTGCTGTGGTTCACACATATTTATCTTCTTTTTATGAAGAACTGTTAGCCAGACATTTTGGATTAACGATCCTCAATTATTTCTATCAATATCAGTCTTGCACTCAATGTAAAACCAAAAACTTCCATGAAATTGTATTCCTACACCATCAAGATTGGACAACTTCGACGAATTGGAATAAACATCATTAGGCCGTTACCTTTGACTGGCAAGAGAATTAATATATAATCGTTGCTACTGAAAACTTGTAAGTGGACTAAAGCTCATACTTTCCCCGATGCCAAAACAGTTTCAGAATTTTAATTTTCTAAAGGAAATTATCTGTTGACATGGGTTTCTAGGGATCCCATTTCGTTTATGAGCTTTTACGAGTACTTTGTCAATAGTTATAAGTCCAACACACTTATCAGAATTTTCAATTTCGGACATAACAAGAACCTCAAAAACTTTTTATGCTATAAAATCGATAACCAACCAAAATATATAATAACCAACTCGGATTATCTATATATTTCGACATACATTTCGCTAGTTAAATTTATTAATTTAAGATCTTGGATTTAACTCAGATTCCTTATACACTACAATTCTATGACAAAGATTCGATACTAATAATTGAAAATTTCTAAAGTAAAAGTGATATCTCCTTTTCATGATGCTGTGGATGAAGAACTAATAATGGAGGGGAAATCTTCTCAGATTTTTAAATTTATCATTTTGAAGTTATTTGTTCCATCCTTTGTTGTCGTAAATAATATGTTTTCTTATTATTTAATCCATTGTATAGAAATGATCAATTTTATACTTTATTAGAATATTAACGAAAAAAGTTTTGATTTTTGAACGATCGTATGACTCCGTTGACACGGCAATATAATAAAGTGAAACAATTTTTAAGAATTAATTTCTTTTTTTTTTTAATTTGCAATAATAATATTAATGACTAATGACAGATGTTTTAGATTCTTTCGCATAGTTCTTGCATCTACTTCTCAAAATGAAACAGAGCGTACAAATCAAGTTATGAAAAAAACAGGTGAATCGTCGAATTAAGTTTCAGGCCTCCCTAGTTTAAATATAAATTTATTGAACGTGCAAGCACCCTTGTTAAGATATTGATTCTTGCAATTCTTTATGGAGTGATAACGTTTAATGAATTCATTTATTGGAAGGGGCATAAATAAGCAGTCTGTTAATTAGTAGATTTTTATCATATTAGATTTTTACTTCAAAAAGATAATTCAAAACTTCAACGCACAAAAATATTTTAGATTCTTGTTCAAACATTTCAGAAATACTAATGTCCATAGCAATATTCTTTTATTTAGAGTTTTTGTAGCACTGCTCCGATACAAATCATTATAATATCTTTTACTTTTTTTGGAATTTAACATCATTATTTTAGGTAGCATATTTGTCGCCATATGTCACTCTGGTTATTGTATAATTAAGTCTACCGAAGTGCACTACATAATATTATATACACTATATGATCTAGCAATTCGTAGTATATAGCTACAGAATTCATTATTGATTTGAAACAAAAGGAACAGATTATTTAATAGATATTGGAATTAGAGGAATTACACTTGAAAATGAAAGTTTGGAAATATTTAGACAAGAATTGGGATTTACTGAATATTTTTTATGAATAGAAATTGATGAATGCTTAATAATATAAATGATTAATGTACCTGCTTAAAATAAACTTGTTTTTAATCATTGAAAAATGAATTAAAAGTAATTTCTCCAATAGAAAAATATTCTTATTTTATGAAATCTTAAGACATTTAATATTGCTTAATAAGTTCAATACACCACTGCAAAAAGTTACAAAATTAAAAAATTATTTATATGAATAGATTACGAATAATAAAATGAAAAAAAAAGTATATACCTCATCATTACCTCCTAATCTATCGTTATGACAAGCAACTTCTTGAAAAGTATCATTTCCAATAGTAAATTGAAAATCATGACTACGTAAAAATTCTTGTTGACCATTATAATTAGTAACACTAAGATTAATAATATCATTTGATTTCAAACATCCTTGATCATTTTCTAATTTACTATTATTAAACTTCCATTGAGTATAACTACTGTCGAGGTTACAACTTACTAAAATAAAATAATACATCAATATTAAACACTTTTTAAAAAAGTATATTTTGAAATAACAAAATTAATGATTACCTTCTGTGTGCTGAGATACTGGAGAATTACAATAACTACTACCAAAAATTCCAAGAGAGTTACGAGAAATATTGTGTTGTAAATATATATTAGTATTGGTGTAATAAGCTAGTTCATAACCGCTCGTAAATGTGATATTTCATAAAGCATTCAAATCAAGTAAATTATTTGCAAAAACCTAAATTTATTAAAGTATAATTATAGTAAAATTTATCTTACATAAAAACATCTATAAAAAAACATACCAATTGAGTATTGCTTCCAGTTGTATAATTTAAACCACTAATTGAACTTAAATATTTTCCTGTAGCAGCATGCTTTAAAGCTACAATAGATCCATTTATGATTACATTTGACTCGCCCATAGCAATTTCCCCAAATTCTTTAATTAATTCATTTAAAGAATTAATTTTTACTCTTTCTCTTAAAAAATTCAGATAAAAAATAATCATTTGGAAGTATTGAATTAGAAATTTCCTTTGTTTCCCAATGTCGTTAATTTCGGCAATGTAACATAATTGGCGAAAATTCGAAATAAATTTTGAAGTTTCACAACCTTCTTTTTCAGGAATATATTCTTAATAATTGTAATTTTCTTTTATTTGTAATTTTGAATACAGTAAAAGAAATATCTTCTTTAAGTGCATTACGAAGTTTTTCAAAAGAATCAATTCCAGCAGGAAGTTTGATAATATCAATTGATCTTTATGATTGAAATAATGTTGAAAATCGTTTACCCATTCATCTGAATGAATATTTCCATCATATTTTGGAAGGTTCATTTTTATTAAAATAAAGTTCAGGATGGTAATTATTAGAGAATTCCTAGCTTCTTGCCAAATTCATATAGTATTTATATGAGCTTCAGTCACACTACATAAAATTACTTGTTCGTTATAATTTGGATGAGCTGATCCAGTTTCTTATTAAAACGTCATCACACCTTTCGCTTTATAAGGTTAAAACATATTTAAGATTTGTCCTAATTGTGATAAGTCGTTAGCAAATGCATTAGTATTAGCCTGTAAGAACTGTTGTAAATCCTTCTGTTGTTTTTGTTCCAAATGAGCGTACGAATTGATTTTTGCTGGTTCTTCTTCAGGAATATTTTGTAATAATTGCCAAAGTCGTAGTATTTGAAGTCATATGACTTACAATTAATTACATGACAAAGGTAACTTTTGACAAGTTTTTTAACAAAAGTATAACGTCTGCCATTTTTTTTGCTAATTTCCAAAGGAAAGAAATAAATAACTTATTTTTATAAAGTTCTTTGTTGAAAACTAAAATGGAATTTTAACAAATAGCATAAACCTTTATTTTTATTATATTGTTATGCCAATAATTTTTGAAAACTTAGATCATTATGTAAACAAAATTTATTATATAGAATTCAATTATATATAACCAGGTAAAATCTATTAGGTGGTTGTTAATAACGTATTTCGTCGTTTACTATTTTTAAAGAATCCACGAGATACAAATATTTTTCATTTCTTAAAAAGAAATTTTATGCTTAATAAGTTCAATGAACCTTTTTAAATTATCTTAAAATTTTCAATAAAAAGACAAAAACAATACTGAACCAACATACCTCATCATTGCCACCTAGTCTTTTACTATGACAGAACAGACAACTTCTTGAAAAATATCGTTCTAAATAGTAAATTGAATATTTATGACTACGTAAAAATACTCGTTGATTATTATTATTAATAGAGCAATTTTTCATATTCTAATTACGACTACTGAATTTCCATTGGCCTTGTGAACTTCAATTTACTATAATAAATAATATTAAGCATCGAATTATGAGACTAGTCATTTAGCATTATTAATTGTAATGATCCAAAAAGAATTTAGGTCAAAATACAAATTTATTTCTAATATCTAAATTTTATAGATAAAAGAAAAATTGAATATTTAATAAACAAAGGTTAGTTATGCTTACTAATTGTGGCACGCATGGCACCACTCATTTAGCAAATGGCAAAAGTCGATTCCTACATTTCGACGAATTTGTTAATAATATGATTGATTTTTGTCGGGATTTTATTATGGTTACGAGTTTCGACGGTTTTGTCAATAAGATTACCATAGATTTACCAGTGACCCCGTAGAACTCGAGAATTTTCAGGCAACTATGAGCTCGCTTCCAGTTTTATACTGTTAATTCTCAATTGATCTTAAATACTTTCCTGTAGAAACTTGTTTTAAAGCTATAATGGATACGTTTGTGTTTAAATTTGATTCAATTTCCTCAATTGCTTTAATCAATAATTAATTATTACTTTCCTCTTATAAATTCAGAAAAAAATTTTTCATTGAGAAGTTATTTTAGTTCCTCAATATCGTTATTTTCGACATTATAACATAATTTGAAATAAGTTTTGAAGAGTCGCTGCCATCAAATTATAATTGTAAGAAAGAAAACGTAATCTCAAACGAATTTGGCAAGATGACTAGGCTATATATAAACGACGATTATAAATATTCGAACTTTCATTACTGAATTTTCTTTAATAAAAATGAATCTTCCAAATATGACGGTTAAGGATATTCAAAATCAATAGCCTTATAAGAAATACTTAATACAAAAGATTATGTAAATTACACCATATTATTAGAATCATTAAAATATATTACTGACACTACACATGACGTAACTTCAAATTCATAATAGGTTTTCGAACGCCGCACAAAAGTATACTTTAAGAATAATTTAAATTTAATTGACAAAATGTATATAGGCATTATTGAATTGATTAAATGAATATCTTCAAATTATTAACATAACATGATAGTAAGAGTTCAAAAATATTGAACGCTTTCATATTTCCGATTCGAATAAGCAACCAAGAAATAATCCCAATCATATGATTTTGGCGACCGTTTACCAGATTTCAAAATGTGCCTAGCTGAATGTTATTTATTTACAGAACTTTATATGTAACTTAACGGCTGACGTTTCTTAAATAATTTTCAAAAAGGAAATAAGTAAATAATATTGAAATTAAAATGTTTTAAAATATTTCGTAAATGGATGGTTTACTTCTCAAAAAATCGCAAGTCCTTTAAGGCACATGAAGTTCATTTCGCAGTATTTTATTTTAGCACTTTTAAAAGTTTACAAAATCGTTAAATCTCTTTAATTCTCTTTTAATTTGAATAATACTTTTGTAAAAATAAAATTTAAATATGGCTACAAAAAAAAAATTACAGCTTGCCATAGATAGTTAATGAATCTTGACGCTATTCGAAACAGAGAAGTAATTATCACCAATGACTTAATATTAACTTTAACAAAAGTTGATATCGTAGAATTCGATTTGGAATCAGGTAAATATTTCTTTTGCTTATTTATTATTTATAAATTTCTAACATAATGTTCTCAAAATAGAACATATGAATTCTTAAACGCTTTTAATTCTGCTTAATAGGTTCAATGCACCACTAAAAGAAATAAAAATTTTATTTATACTATAAATAATTAATTGAATAATAAATTTACTTAATTCACATACCTCATCATTGCCACCAAGTCTTTCATTATGACAGACAACTTCTTGAAAAGTATCATTTCCAATAGTAAATTGAAGATCATGACTACGTAAAAATACTTGTTGACCCTTATAATTCTTAATACTAAGATTAATTGTATCATTTGATTTCAAATATCCTTGATAATTTTCTAATTTACTATTATTAAACTTCCATTGAGTATAACTACTGTTGCTACAACTTACTAAAATAAAATAATACATCAATATTAAACCTTATTAAAAAAATATATTTTGGAATAACAAAAATTAATGACTACCTTCCGTGTGCTGAGTTACTGGAGATTTATAACGACCATAATAATAAATTCCAAGAAAGTAATCAGAATATTTGCGTTGTAAACATATATTAGTATCGGTGTATGAAGCTAGCTCATTACCGCTCTCAAATTTGATATTCCATAAAGCATTCAAATCAAGCAAATTATTTGCAAAAACCTAAATTTATTAAAGTATATTTATAGTAAAATTTATCTTACATAAAAACATCTATAAAAAAAACATACCAATTGAGTATTGCTTCCAGTTGTATAACTTAAACCACTAATTGAACTTAAATATTTTCCCGTAGCAACGTGTTTTAAAGCTACAATAGATCCATTTCTAATTATGTTAGATTCATCCATAGCAATTTCCTCAAATTCTTTAATTAATTCATTAATAGAATTAATTCTGTCCTTTCTCTTAAAAAATTCAGTTAAAAAATAATCATTTGGAAGTG
The DNA here is from genome assembly GCA_910592005.1 of Funneliformis mosseae. NCBI lineage: Eukaryota > Fungi > Glomeromycota > Glomeromycetes > Glomerales > Glomeraceae > Funneliformis > Funneliformis mosseae. The sequence continues at coordinate 28,997 of CAJVPP010000247.1, read as the reverse complement.
ATAGTATAAAGTATTTTTTTTGTTCCTCGATATCCTTAATTTCAGCGTTATAACATAATTTGCGAAAATTTGAAATAAATTTTGAAGTTTCGCCGCCTTGTTTTTCAGTAATATATTTTAATGATTGCAATTTTCTTTTATTTGTATTCTTGAATACTGTAAAGGAAATATCGTCCTTAAGTGCGGTACAAAGTTTTTCAAAACTATCAATTCCAGTTGGAAGTTTTATAATAGGATCTACTAGTTTTATTGCATCAACTAAATAATTATCAAATTTACGGTAAAAGTAATTGTGAATATCATTCATCCATTCATCTGGGTGAATATTTCCGTCATATTTTGGAAGGTACATTTTTTTTAAAAGAAAAAAATTAGCAGTGCTACAGAAACAATAAAAAATCGGCATTCCCATTGTCATTGTAATGATGATCAATGCATAAACTGATGATAATCACGTGCGAGAACTTAAAACATAACTACACGCACAGATTCCGTTAATTTATTTATCAAAATATCGTTTAGCAATATTTAAGAAGTAGTTCCGACCTACCAGCATGTGAACACTTTGTTGGACTACAAAATTTATTATTTCATAGTTGGATATATTAATGTTTTTCCTCATTAAACATCATCAATATCCTTATATTCTTTAGTGACGGAGCGGACTCAATGAACTATAGTTTTGTTTATTTAAAATTTGGACATGAATATTAGTTAAAAAATTTTACATTAACTAAACATGTCATTTTACGTCCAAAAATATATAGATTCGATTAACTATTAAAATCGGTTTTGATTCGATTTTGTTTAATTCGATTGTTATTAGAATCGATTCCAAGCCTAATATAATGATACAACAATAGTGGATCGAGGCCAGTGATAATTGAGATATGATAAAGTCTTGAAACAATTATTTATCAAAGTAGTTGAATTTGACTGTATAAGTTATACTAGACTAGTGAAACTATAAAAGAAGGTAAATGAAAATCATTAAAAGATTTATACGATGAGCGAGATGGCACCTCTTTAAATTATGAGCTTACTTTATTAATGGTTTCATGTATATTTCTTGCTTATATGTATAAGCATCCTAGCATCTTGTTTAACATGTGTCCAATGCGAGAGAGACATGCAAGGATTAAGATATAAAGAAATATTTAGTTCTTAATGGGCAAATTGTATAATTTCAAATCGATTTGACACTCTGTTATAAATTTTATCATAATTTTTAAAACAGTAATGAAATCGTGATCATTGTTATTGAAAATTATATTAAGAACGCTGAAAATGTTCATTAAATACTTTATTTGATTTTTTAAGGATAATGAAATTGAAAAGATAAAATGTAAGTATGAATGGTAATTGGTAAATTAAAATTAAATAATAAACTTATGCCAAGTTATTAAGAATAGCAAAAAATTACAACAGTAATAATTCGACATAGAATGGTGAATTTATATAATGAATATCTGAAATAAAGTATACTTTTTCAAGAAGAACCAAAGATTTCTTAAAGGCACCTACATTTTCAGAGGAAGCACTGGTTAATACTTATATCAATACGCTCTTATTTTTGAAAATGGCAAAATAATTTTAAATCCTTAATTATGGATTCTGGACAATGTGTTAAAATCGATTATTTAAAGGTATTCGTAAAGATGTACATTTCGAACAAAATATACAGTATATATGTATACTTATTTGCGAGCGGGAAGTTTCTGTATAATTTATAAACAGCAAGTTCAATGTGAGATATTTAAATAAAACTTTTTTTCATTTAAATTAATGAAGTATTTTAAAATAATACTAATTAAGAGTAGAATCAATTATTTAAATTTGGCACCTGAAATTTCAGATTATTTCGTGCAGGCGCGTGTTTAAATATATGTTTTACTTAGTATAGTTCAAATTATTAAAATTACAGTCACTGATTCGTATGTAACTTTGACATTAAAAAATTTCTGTACCAAGCAGTAATTAATATAGGTAAGGTCGAGCATTAACTATTAACTGTACATGTAAATTACCTCCGGCTGAAATTATGCTGATTCTACCTCTTTTTCTTGACCTGCTTTGAAATCACAAAATATATCGATATCTTTGACTTCTTTAATTGATTTACACCTTAGATGTTATCACAAAAAACAGCAGGTCAAGTGTGAACCCTAATTCTATTTCTGTATTTATTGCTCTATATGAAAATTAGAAAGCTTGTTAACGTTAAACACAGAATAATTGTCAAGTAAACTACTGTGACACCTAACTCCTAAATATAACTAAGGCCTGCCCTAAGAAAGATTTACATAGACAATTCTATTACGATTCATTCACTTTTGTAGTTAGTTATCACGAACAAAGCCGATATGGAAACTCGATGAAGTTTGAAAATGTAAATGGGAGGTTTGCTATTAAAATCGAGTTACGAACATAGTAAATCATATGATCCGTAACGTGATTTTAATAGCTTACCTCCCAAATGTAGATTTTATTATAAGCAGAGATTTATTTGTCTAGTACCATGACTTATTATTACAAAATCTTAATAATTGTTGACAACCAGGTCGAATTACAGGACTATACATAAAAATTTTAACTACGCTTTCATTAATAATAAATAATAAAAATAATGATAATAAGGAATAATCGAAACTAGTTTGACGTTTTGCCAAAAATTTTTCTTTTTAAAAGTAGGAAAACGCGAAAGGTTCGAAAACCCATCTAAACCTTTGATATTAAGAGAGATTTTCAAATACTTCTCGAAATGGGAAATCCTGATTTATACCCAGGTATAATTTAAAGTCACGGCTACCTTAATTTTATAATTGGAATATAATTTTGGGAAAAATTCGTGAGAAGTTTCGTAAATTTATTCATTATTTAAACATCTCTAAGTAAAGTACATATTTATTGTCCAAAGCAGAATTTTACAAGGCTAACCTGATACAATCTAGCAACTTAGTTAAATTGAATCCGTCGTCAAAACCGTCGAAACTCGTCAAATATTTCAAATTATTTACGAAAAGTTTCAACTTTTCCGAAATGGGATTAGGGTTTTGCCACGCAACCTTTCCAAATATAACTTGAAAATGTTGAAATTTTTGGAAGGACAAGCTAGATAATATCTAGAGTACTATAAATGCAAAATGTGAAAGATTTCAGACATTACAAGAATGCAAACAAATTCAAGACGGATTTCAGAATTCCCTTTCCATAAGGACACAATAAAGGCTGTAATGTTGTGGGAGTATTGTTAATATTAAGTTTGAAAACTACTAAGAAAGTTAGGCAATGTATTTATAAAATCAAATCCAAATTAATTTTATCGTTATTATTTATTTTCGCAATATTTATCAGTTAATCAGAAGTCTAACAATTTTAGGAATTTGGATAGCAAGAAGAGTCAAGGATACTTTCATTAGAATTTGCCACGTTTCAATATATATTGTACCAAACCCACCCATAATCGGTCAATGTAGCCTAATGATCCAATTCAAACATTATAACTAAGTTTTCTGGACGAAACCTAGAGGATTTACAAGTCGTTTAAATGATAAAAGGGTAAAATTTAGCAAATTATATTAAAATCTATTAAAAGAACTGCGAAACACAGGAAAAGGTAAACTATCTCAAAACTTATAAAATGGAGAAACTATATCAAAACTTTAGTAAAAAAATTAGCGAAACTAAAAGGTTTAGACGTTTTGTCAAATCCAAAAGAAATTTATACTAGCAACCTTAATCTTAACTTATTTCGTAATTCCTGTGTTAATTCGAAATTTTTCTTTAGCTTCAAATTAATTATAGTTACCTAGTTAGCAACAATAAAAAAAACTAATTTTGTGTTGTGACCAGTTAAAAAATATAAAAATTCCTTGGTAAAATTAGTGTTTAAAAGATCTATAAAATAATTATTTTATTAAAGATAGCTTAATTAATCACATGTATTTATTGTATAACATGGATAGATACATTATTTAAGAATAAATTTGTTTGTATATATAATTTTTGAGTAAAAAAGGAGTGTAGAGAATATATATTTATATTTATAAATCTTGCTTAATAAGTTTAATGCACCACTAAAGAAATAAAACATATTTCAATAAAAAAAAAAGTGATAAATTCAATAATAAAAATAAATCTTACATGTACCTCATCATTACCACCTAGTCTTTCATTATGACCGACAACTTCTTGAAAAGTATCATTTCCAATAGTAAATTGAAAATCATGACTACGTAAAGATTCATTACCATAACTACTATCAATTTCAATATTAAGAATATCATTTGATTTCAAATATCCTTGATAATTTTCTAATTTACTATTATTAAACTTCCATTGAATAGAACTACTGTTTGGGTTACAACTTACTAAAATAAAATAATACATCAATATTAAACCCTTTTTTAAAAAAATATATTTTGAAATAACAAAAATTAATGACTACCTTCCGTGTGCTGAGTTACTGGAGATTTATAATACTGTTGCTGGTTATAATTATATTTGAGTCCAAGAAAGTAACTAGAATTTTTGTGTTGTAAACATATATTAGTATCGGTGTATGAAGCTAGTTCATTACCGCTCGTAAATGTAATATTCCATAAAGCATCCGAATCAAGCAAATTATTTGCAAAAACCTGAATTTATTAAATTTATTAAAATTTAATAATACAAAAAATTTATAAAACGTAAAAAAAGGAATACCAATTGAGTCTTGCTTCCAGTCGTGTAACATAAATTCTTAATTGCACTTAAATATTTTCCTGTAGCAACATGTTTTAAAGCCACAATAGATCCTTTCCTAATTAAATTTGATTCATTGATAAAAAAAATTTTACAAAATTCTTCAATTAATTCATTTGTTGATTTGATATTTTTCATTTTCTTATAAAATTCATTTAAAATATAATCATTTCGAAGCGTTAAATAAAGATAATTCTTTTGTTCCTCAATATCGTTAATCTCAGCATTATAACACAATTTGCGAAAATTTGAAATAAATTTTGAAGTTTCGCCGCCTTCCCTTTCAGGAATGTATTTTAATAATTGTAATTTTCTTTCATTTGTATTTTTGAAAACCGTAAAGGAAAAGTCATTCCTAAGTGCGTTACGAAGTTTTTCAAAACTATCAATTCCAGTTGGAAGTTTGATAATAGGATCTACTAAGGATATAGCATAATCTAAATAATCATTTGCGTCAAGTTTTTTTTTAAGATTGAAATAATTTTGGATATCATTTACCCATTCATCTGGATGAACATTCCCATCATATTTTGGAAGATTCATTTTTATTAAATAAAGTTCAAAAGTGTAACTCAGAGAACATTTATAATCATGGAAACAATAGAATCAGCATTCTATTGTATTAAGCATGATAATCACGTGAGTAACCTAAATAAAGTTAAAATATTAAAATTTATTATCGTTGCACATTGTATTTTTACAATTTATTTGATAAGTATACGTGGGTATTTTTTGTTAATTAGGACCAACAAATAATTTAATATAAGGATCAAAATTTTAAAATTTTAAATCTAGTTACGTTGCCATATTTAACCATAATAACTAGTGATGCAATTAGAAGGCCCTTGATTTAATACTTACAACGTGCATTCCAAATAAATAGATTAATAATTACATTGACATTGCTCACAAAAAAAAAATAATAAAAATAAATGAACCGGTTTATTTATCCGGAACACGATTAGTTTAGTATTTAAATATGTTTTATACACAAAATAATATCTCATCAAATGCAACGAATCGTCACTAATATTCTAACACCATGAATATTAGTAGAAAAATCTGCACTGTCTATCGGCTTATTCTAAACAACCTTTTCAATATTACTTTGAATTTTTAAATTATCTTTAATGGCTTAATAACCCTAATAATCTCTCTATAATTTCCATTGTTTCTATAGTTCTGGATTATTTGTAGCTTGGATGCCAAGTAACTGTATACTTTCTTATATAATTGTGATTGTATTTCCATTTGAAAGTTCGTTTATTTGCTTAAATAATCAATTTAAAAACATATGTAGGTTACTTTATTATCATGCATTATCACAAATCTTTCGTTTCTTGTCAAACCTTTGAAGTTTTAATAACGACTTTGGCTTCGCAACATATAAATTCGGATGATAATTTTTATAGCTGCGCATTAGGTATTCCAATTCTATACAGTATATTGAAATAGCAACATCGAAAAAAATAAATATCGAAAACATAAGAAATGTTGGATTTATAAATAAATAAAAAAAATTAGAATTTTGTACCAAAGTTAAGGGTTGCCCAAAATTAAAATTTAAATTCGGAGCAAATTGTAATTCGGGCATATGATGAACATTATCCAATCCAATAAGTTGGAATTTGCATATGGGTCATTTGCTATGAAAATCAAATGACCTGGCATGTAGCGTGATTTAATAACAAACCGCCATAGATATAGTTCAAAAGTGGTGCAATGTTTCATGTTCAAGTGGAATCTGTTAAAAGACGTAAAGCGAAAGGATTAGGACGAAAGTAATTAGCTGTTACTGCTAGAAAAATTGAAATTTACATATTATTCCGGCCGAAAGGAAAATAATAAGGATTAAATTATTTATTATGTAAAGTAAATTAAAATCAATTTATTATTTATTATTACATAAAATTAAAATTTCATGATAAATATTTCACCTTTACATATTTTAAGTTATAATGTCCCTGTCGTCGCCTACTTTATTTTTTGTTTGCCATCAATGTACAAGGTAAATCCAAATGTTCATGTTTCACCTCAGTATACTTCATTAATTTTTTAATTTTTTTCTGTATAAAAATTTATTTATCATATTTCTAGAAGCGAGATGTGACATTACTACAAGACATGATGATTAATTTGTTTTTCAAGGAAATCCCAAGAATTATATAAATCATGTCAAACGTTATTCAAATCTAATACTTAAAAAAAAGTTATTCAATGGCCTTATTCATCTAAATGAGTAGTATAAGGACATCCTAACACTAATGAAAATTTATGGAGTTGTATTGAGTATTGTATGAAGTATTATTCAGCACAATTTAAAGAAATGTAATACATTGAGTATCATAGACTCTGTCGACTGGGTTACAACTTACTAAAATGAAATCAATTAAACTTTTCGTTAAAAAAAAAATATATTTTTAAATAATAAAAGTTAATGAATAGCTTCAATGTGCTCAGTTACTGGAGATTTATGATTATTATACCGGCCAAAATAATTGGATATATTAAGTCCAAGAAAGTAATTAGACTTTAGGTGTTGCAAATATATATTAGTATCAGTGTATGAAGCTTGTTCTTTACCATTCGCGAATGTAATTTTCCATAAAGCCACCGAATCATAATTATTTGCAAAAACCTAAATTAATTTAATAAATATAATTATCAATTTATCTAGCATGAAAATATCTATAAAATGACATAACCCACTAATTGAACTTAAATATTTTCCTGTAGCAACGTGTTTTAAAGCTACAATGGATCCATTTCTAATTATATTAGAAACATCCATAGCAATTTCCTCAAATTCTTTAATCAATCCATTTATAGTATTAATTTTTATTTTTCTCTTAGAAGATTCAGTTAAATAATCATTTGGAAGTGATTGATAAAGGCATTCTTGTTGTTCCTCAATATCGTTAATTTCAGCATTATAACATAATTTGCGAAAATTTGAAATAAATTTTGAAGTTTCGCCGCCTTCTTTTTCAGGAATGTATTTTAATATTTGCAATTTCCTTACATTTGTATTTTTGAATACTGTGAAGGAAATGTCATCCTTAAGTGCACTACAAAGTTTTTCAAAACTAACAATTCCACTTGGAAGTTTGATAATAGGATCTACTAAAGAAATAGCATAATCTAAATAATTATTTGCGTCAAGTTTTTCTTTTAAATTGAAATTATTTTGAATATCATTTACCCATTCATCTGGGTGAATATTCCCATCATATTTTGGAAGGCACACATTTTTTGTTAAATTTAGAGTTTTTTTTTCAATTTTCAAATCATTTAAATATTGTAGAACAATATAGTCAGTATCCTATTGTAGTAATCACGTGAGTGAGCATGATACTGCGTCATATATTAGAATTTCTTTTGCTTGCGTCCTTCGATTTGAAAAATCCGGCTATACTAACATTTCGTAAATTATAGGAAGTATGAAGGTAATGTGAATATTACGAATCTATTAGACAATGAATCAATCAATAATTAAGCAAGATCATTGAATTAGTCAATAAACGTAATAATAATATAAATAGATTCAAAGGACGGTTCTTCTATCAAAACCACTTTCCAGAATCACTTTCTCAAAAATTTTATTTGACTAATTAATATATAAAGAATAATGCAAAAATATTTTCCTTTCTAACATCTGCTTTTTCACATAAAGAATTGTGCTTTACGTAAAAAGTGTGGCTATAGTAATTCGATGTCACGCTTATTTTTGACGCAGATGTACTGGAATTAATATAAGTGACACAACTCTTTACCACTATTTTAATTTTATATGCTATGTGCCTTATCATGTTAGTTAATTCGGAGCTTGAATCTCAAATCCAATTGATTCCCAACATTATAAGCTACCTTAAGAGTAGCGATAGTTATTCGTTTCGAGGTGCCGGATAAGTGGTGTCACGTGATTATGAAAGCTATTGTTAACTATTTTTAAACAAACTCTTTATTTAATAATTTTTTTCTCACATAATTGTTTATTTTTTTACAAGTAATTTTCTTTCGCGAACTTATATTTTTATTAACTCCTTCAATGGGAATTGTAATTACTTTTACATATTAAAGCTAAAATCATTATTAATGTTATTTTAAATTAATGACTAATTTAAACATATGGGGGGCGGTCAGTAGAAAGGGGGAAATCCACTTTTTAGTCAATTTTTTTTATTGGTTCACTCTGCTGATCATGGTCATGTGAACAAATCTACCTTAATAACTAAAATTACTCAAAATTTGTAGATTTCATTTCATTTTAAAAATCCAAACCGCAATATAATTGTAATCTTTTAGATAAAACTAATTTTTCCAAAACTCTACACTAATCTTAATGGTAAGAAATGAAAAGATTAGGAATAGATGTCACAAATCCACATAAAAGGTTTAATGAATGAGAAATTAAAAATTATCCTGTATAATAATTCTATATATCCAAATGAACCTGATGGTTGCTTAAGTAAGTTTTCTTTTAGGTTTATCTACTAGGATATCCACAAGGTTGTGAATATTACAATCTAGTAATTGATTACAGAAAAGAGATTTATTTTTAAGAAATTCTAACAAAAAATGGAAATATCATTTTTATCAGTTATTAGGTTGAGACTAAACATAATGCAGATATTCATGAGTATATTTTGATGAAATCTCCAAATTATACAAGAAATTTTATTTAGGTATCTGAACAAATACATTGAGTAAATAATTTTTATTTGATTATTTAATTACTAAATGAATTACAACTTATTTTTTTCTAGAAATTTCCAATAGAACAATATTATGATCAAGGATTTGTAAAAAGAATTAGAGAATTATTTGAAAAATATATCTAGTATATAATATTGAAATATCTGAAAGAAGAATAAAATAGTTGAAGTAATGGTAATTTTAAATTAAGTTTATAAATTGATATTTATATTTATCTTAAAATAACAAATGATAAAAAGAAATAATCTTAATTTAGTTATGCAAAAGTTGACTGGAATTATAGAATCTGATATTATTAATAAAATTAATGCATTACAAAACAAGGTAATTTACATTTTTTATTATAATGATAATATATTAAAATCATAAAAGTGATGCATAATAAACATATAATACATGTATTGTTTGATTAATTTTATAATATATGTATCAAATAGTTTACTTTTTATTATAAATGTTATATAGTCTTTATTTTATTACTTATATTATATTATATAATTTTTATTCTATGTATTGTTTATAATTATCAAAAAATGTAATATAGTAATAGTTAACAATTTTATATAAATAGTCCTATAAGTTAACCTTAAGTTAACAAAGTTTTGCTTAGAGATTAAATAAATTTTGTGACTAAATTTATAAACTTTTCAAGTTAATAAAGTTATTATTTTACACTTTCAATTTTTTTCTTATCTTCATTATAGAATTGATCTTGATAATTAATTATATAAGTAAATCTATTAAGTGAATCATAATAATAAATTATTTTATTTGATAATCATTAATTTTTCTTAGAAAAGGCCTTTGAGATAATTGTACAGAGGGTAGATAAAAGTATCTGCACACCCTCCATAACGTGAATTAATACTAGTAAAGTCATATGATCACAATAACAAATTGCATTTACATGATACTTAAGTGTTTATTTATATTATAAAAATAAAAAGAATAATAGTTTATTTTTTTTTTTAATAAATTTTACTTCTCTGAAAATCTAAAAAAAATGGTAAAAACTAAAGAATTAACTGCAATAATTTTTCAAATGAAAAATAATCTCATACATTATCTTGGCCAGCTCAAAGTCTGAATTTTAATCCAATTGAGAATCTTTAGGCTGAAGTCAAGAAAAGCATCTGAGCTTATAAAAAACCTCTATCTAATTTGACTGATATGTTAAAAGGGTTTGGCAAGAAATTCTGAAGTATACTATCGAAATCTAGTTGATAGTATGCTGCAACAAATTTAAGCTATAATTATGGCAAATGGTAGCACAACTAAATACTAGTTACTTAGTACAAAATGTAGATCTTAATTAGCTTTAAATAAAATATTAATTGATTAATACAAAAAAATTATAAGTTTTATATTAAATAAAAAAATGTGTAGATACTTTTATCCACCCTCTGTATATTACTTTAATAATTAAATATATTTTTACATTAGAATAAAATGTAAAATGAAATTTAAATATAGTTTATATTAGAAATAATTTTACAAAAACTACTTTTAACAAAAATTAATATAAAGTCATTAAATTATAAACTAAAATTTTTGACAAATATAAATTTAATAATTATCTAAATATATGTATTTATACTAATATTATAAAATTTGATTATTAATATTTAAGATACTTTATTTAAAATTTAAAAATTGTGATTTTCTTGCCTATTTATTTAAAATATTTACCTAATGACACTAATAATAATTATAATATTATTAAAATGCTTATAATAAATAAATAAATAAAAATAATTATAATAGTATTACATAAATTATTATTTAAAAAACTATGTAATTTATTTAATATATTAATAATAGTAATTATATATTTTATATTATAAATAAATATATTAATTTATTATTGCATTATTATAATGTTAATATTATTATATGTATTTTTAAACTAAAATTAATGTTATTATAAATATTTTTAACTATTATTGCTTTTATTATATATAATTTATATATAAAAAATAAAGTTAGTAAAATTATATTAAAAATTTGTAAAGCTCAAAAAGTTAAAATTATATCAAAATGCAAAATTATATTAAAACCTTAATAAAAAAAATAATAAAACTACAGTTTAAATATTTTGCCTAATTTATAATAAGTTTAAATAAGCAATTTTAATTATATTACTAGTATTAATTGATATAAAATTTGTATTTTAATACTTTTGACATTTAATAGCATTTAATGTATATAATATATTAAATATTTATAAAAAACTTTTTGATAAAATAGTATTATCCATTAAACTGTAAGTATAAAATTATTTCTAAAATATTTTAGAAAATTTAAAATATTTTGATATCTAATGATTATAAAAAAAATAAAAAAAATTTTTAGATTTATTATATTATGATGTATTTAATAATAGTATTTTTAAACTTTTAAAATTTATAATTATCAAAATATATTAATTTTTTTAATTTTTGATTTTTTAAAATAATTAATTATTTAATAATTATAAAAATATAAAATTTAGTTTTTTTTTGATTTAGTATATTAAAACCTATTAAATGATAATATTTGAGATTGATAGATAGCAAAATATATAAGTTTAAATTTTAATTTTTTTTATAATAATTTATCATTTATTTATCTTTAAAAAATCACTAGTTAATTACTTTTTTTTTTTTTGATTTTTACTTAGAAAATATCATAAAATTTATTATAAAAGTATTAATTTTTTAATATTATATTTTAAAATATTTAAAAATAATTAAAAATAATTATAATTAATAAATAAAATTATTTACAAATTTGTAGGCAAAACAATTGAAGGATAATAAACTTGTAAATATTAAATTTATTATAAATATTTTTTTTTTATTTTTAAAACTAATTTAGTATATCAAATATACTTACAAAATAGTCTTATATAAAATTATCAAATTAACTATTTATTTTTTGCTTAACTTATTAATATATTAGAAAACAGAACTGTTATTAAGTTTAGAATGATCTTAACTAAAAAAATATTGTAAAAGTTAATCAGCATTGACTCAATTTTTAAGCAAACATATATTAGAATACTTTGCATAGATATTTAGTCTTTTATTTTATTTTGAATTAAAAATTTTTTATATTTTATTTTTTTTTTATTATTAATAAATTTTCTAATAAAAAAAATTTATTTAATCTAAAGTTTTTTCAATATATTTAATATTTTTTTTGTTATATATTGATTAAAATAGTAAATTTATTTTTATAAATCTGTTTTTTTTTCATATTTTTACTATTATAATTATCATCAATAATATATTTTACATTTTCAATTTTATCAATTTCTTTATAATTTTTTTTTTGATAATCTAATTATGAGATTTTTTAATAATATTTTTATTAATATAACAATATTTTATTTATTTTAATAAAAATAAAAAGTCTTTTTTAATTAATAATATTTGTATTTCTTTCTTTTAACTAGTATTTTTTAATAATAGTAATATAAAAATTACTTTTTATTATAATAGCATTAAGAAAATTATATAATATTAATTTTTAAAAAAATTTTTGTTATTACTTCTAATAATTTTCTTTTTATTATTAACATTAAATATTATAGTTTAAGATACTTATGTAATTTTTATGCTTAAATCTTTAAGTAATTATAAAGAAATTATATATTTAATAAAGTTAAAATAATAATAAATGAAATTTTTATTTTTATATTTACATATTATAATATAAAACTATAATATTTTTTATTTTTTTATTATTTAATAAATTTAAATTAATAGTTTATCTTTTTTCTTTTATTATAATAATTTTTTTACTTTTTTATTATAAATTTTTATATATTTTTTATTTTTAATTATCTAATAATAAGTTATATTTTTTTTTTTATTACAAATTAATAATTATTTTTTTATTCTTATAATTTCTTTATTATCTCTTTAATTTTTTATAAAAATTTTTAAATTATATTCTAACTATAAAATAAGTTAAATAATAATAAATTTATAAAAATTTTATTATTTCTGTATTATTATTTCTTATGATATACTATTTAATTTAATACTAATTTAAATATTATTTTATAATTGTATTAATAATTAAAGTAATTGCAGAGTTTAAAAGCTATTATTTTATTACTATAGTATTATTAATTAATAATAAAGTTATTTTAAAAGAATTTTAAATATATATTTAAGAAACTTAATTGAATTAAAATGTCTGTTTATTATTAAAATTATTAGAATAATTTTTTAATATATTTTAATTATTATAATCACTAAAATTTAAATTTTACAAATTATTAAAATTTTGTAAGTTTAATAAACTTTAATAAAAGTTACTATTTATTATTAAGAAGATTTTATAAATTAATTTTTATATATAAAAATTTAATTTATTTATATTATTACTATTATTATTAATATTAGCAGTAGTAATAGTAGCAATAGCAAAATAAAAAATATTATTTTTATTATAATAATTAGCAATATAAGAATTAATACTTTATAACTTCAATAAATTATTTATCTATATTCTATATATTTTATCTGTTTTCTATATTAAATAATTTGTTTAATTAATTATTTATTATAAATTGTATTTGACAGACAAAATTATTCTATTAATAATTTATAATAAATATTGAATTGATGTAATTAATTTTAACATCATCAAAATTAATTAATGTTAAAGTATAGTTATTTTTAATAGTTTATAATTATAGTTTCTTTATAATATATTTTTTTTATTATTAAAATTATGTAATATAGTATTTTATAAATTCTTATCTTTATACTGTTATATATATAATATATAAAATTGTTTTGCTAAAATATAAAAAATGAAATGTATTATTATATTAGTAATTTATTAATCATTACATAATATTATTTTAATAATTTCTTCTTATTAAATTTAAATGCTAAATTTATTATATTAAATTAACTAATTGCTTTTTTAAATATATTAGTTTAATTAGTAAATAATAAATACAGTCAACTCTTGTTATAATGAACTCTATATCCTAGATCTCAACTTTGTTATAAGGCTATAATAAAGATTTTAAGAGATTAAATTAGTCAATTTGCTATAATAAGAGTATTTTTATTATATTTATTCAAAAAATTCATTATATTAAGAATTTGTTATATCAAGAGTTGATTATAAATTTATTTATTTAAGATTTATATTAATTTAATAAATTAAATATTATTATTCATATCATTAATATAGAAAATATAATACTAATTAAATAAAATTTTATTAGACTTAATATAAAATAAAAAATTACAAAAAAAAAAAATTTAATAGACATTAAAATTAAAATTAATATGACTCTTAAAAATTAATAAAAAATTTATTTTAAATTTGATAAAATATTTAAATTTTATTTTTATAAGTTTTTAATAAAATTTAATATAGTTTACTTTTTTATTAAAATTTAATAAAATCTTTTTTTATTATTTTGTTAAAATATTCAGATTTACTTTTAAATATTACTTATTATTATAATATAAAAAAAATACTTATATATTTATAGTAAAAAGAAAGAAAATTATAAAAAATATAATTTTTATTTTTATTTTAAATATATTTTTTACTATAAGTGTATAAAATAATAATATTCACTTAGAAGATTGAAAATATTCTTGAAAGTACTTTTAGAAGGGTTGAAAATATAATTCTCTAATAAATTTATTTGAATTAGAAACTTTCAATCAAATTTTATGTTATTAGAAGCATAAAATGTATATCATTGATATAGGGTATAATATATATAATTTTCTTTCTTTTAAAAAAAAAAAGATTACATATTAATCTTAATTTAAAAAAAAATTTTTAATTTTTTTCTTTTTTTTTACAAAATACTTATTATAAATAAATAATATTATTAAAAAGTATAATTTTTTATTATTATATATTGATAATATTAAAAATTTTAAAAATAATAATTTATTTTATTAAAGCTTACTAGTAGTTTTGATAAGTTAAATTAAATTTAAAAATAAAAATATTTTAAATAGTTTTAAATAAATAATTATAATTAATCATCTATTTATTTAAAAGTAAAGATATTAAACTATTTTAAATAATCCTAAAAATATCAATAAATTTGTTAATTTTAAAGAAGATTTTATTTATTGATATTATATTTTATTTTTTAATAATAATATATAATGAAATATTTTTATTAATCTTTATTTTTAAAATTCAAAATCAGATCCTATAAATCCAATTCTAATTTATTAATCTTATTATAATTATTGATTTTAAAATTTTTTTCTTTTAAAAATTATTTATAAAAATTATTATAATAATTTTTAACAAAAATTACTTATTATATATAAAATTATTTGAAACTATTTAATATATTATTCCAACTTCAATCAAATTGCTCATTATATATTTCACCTCTTAATAAATAGAATAGATCTTTTAATAAAATTTTATAATAACCTAATTGGTTTGATTCTCAATTACTCAAACTTGATAATATGAATATAGAACTATAAATATATTACTTATTTTTTAAAAATAAAAATATATAAAAATTTAAGATTAGATATTATTAATTACAAATATATAATAATGATGTTTATCAAATTATTTTTTATTATTTATCCAATTTTAAATATTGTATTTAATCAAATTTAATAATATAATTTATTCAAATTTTAGTATTTTAAGTAAACTTAATAAATATTAAAGAAGATATAAAAATAAAAAATAGAATATATGTTTCAATCATATATTAGGTATTCTGACATGGCAAAAAATTTTTAATATATATAAAATCACATAAAATCTAAAAATTATAATAGTTTCTCTTTTAAAGTAATGGAAAATGATAAAAACAAAAAAGATAATATATTAACATTACATATAGTATTTCTAGGAATGCTAATTATCATAAACTAGCTTAAAATTTGATTTTACTAATAAGTTTCAGTTTCAGTTTATCAAACATATAAGATTTTAATTTTAGAAAGCCTAGTTCCTTAGATATTATTAAATATTTATTAATAATATAATAAAAAAAATAAATATATTAAAGTAATAACAGATTTGAAGGTAAATCAAATCTTAATTAATTTGTCATATATTTAGGTTTGTTCAAGATAAGAGTAAAGAGATCAATAATAATAACCTTTTAATTAAATTTTTTTGAGTAAAAGAAAGTTGAGACGCATTCTTGCGAATCAATCTTCCAATTGAATAATGATTTTATTTATAAGGAAAAAAATTATACTGAGTAATTTATAAATTCCATTCATAATTAAAATTAAGACCGGACCGAGATTTATGAAAATGTCCGTATTATGAATGCAAATTAAAATTAAGTAATTATAATACAGAACATAATCAATTCCTTCGATGATATATAAACTTTCCTTTCGTCTCTTGATGGATGAAAACCCTCTATACAAGACCAAAACCACCAGTAAATGAAATACGCATCATGCTTCCAAAGTAAATGATGTAGAAGATGAATATAAAATTTCGTTTAAATAGATGAAATAAAACTGCTTACTCAGATTTGGTTCTTGTTGTATGGTTTTTTTTGCAATAGGAGGGGGGAAACTTCCAAAAAAACAATATTTGGCATCTTCATTAGTAGCTATACAAAAAAATCAATTACTAGTGTGTAATAATAAAATATAATAAAATTAAAAAAAACTCAACTTCAATGCATCTGATAAAAGATTAACTAGAGATTCTTCAAATTGTGTACAAAAATCGTGGAATCCCAATGAATGTATTCTATAACTTCAATGTATGAGAATACATATTCTAGCTTCCGTCCGACGAACTCATCATGCTATGGAAACTGTGATTTATAAATGTTGTTGAATGCGTTAAGAAGTGCCAGGCAAGTATCAATTGTGAATTTAAGTGGTATTATTATTTTTGCTAACTTTCTAATTTATTCTACAGGATTGAATTTAATGATCCATCATATCCCTAATTAATAAACACCTTTAAATTATTTATTCTATATTATACATCGTAAATTTCATTTCATAAAAGCAACAAATTATATTGAAGAAAAAAAAGTAAAAAAAAAAAAAAAAAAACTCATTAAATTATTATTATATGCTCTTTAATAAAGATAAGAGGTATTTTTTAAAAAAAAATCTTTGACTTTATAGATTATTAATTTAAAAAAAAAAAAAATTTAAAATTTCTTTCTATATACTAAAAATTTTAATAAACCCCCAAAAAGAATTAATAATAACAGATATAAGAAAATGATTGTAAATATACAATACAAATAATGTAAATATAAAAAAAAAAGAATTCAAAAATTTAGACTTCATCCAACCTAATATTCACTTTGTTAGATGATTCGATCTCTTGCTCTTTTTGCTCTTTTCAAATTGTTTTTTTTTTAAAAAAAAAGGAGAGAAAAAAGTTAGTTTAATATTTATTATATAATATATACTATATTATTATGATATAAAATAAATGGTGTATTAATACATGAATCAAAAGGCTTTGTTTGATTCATTGGATTATGACACACATTTTGTCTATTTTTTACCATTATATGCCTTTTTACCAATATCAAATGGAACATATCTGTCAAAGTATAAGCAAAAAAAGATATATTAGCAAGATGAATTAAATATCTATGTACATATAATCAAGAAAACTTACTTGTATTTTATCATATGCTTTATCTGTCGTTTCATAGTAATGGCGAAAAGAATACAAAAATATATAAGAAGAATCGGCCAAAAAACTGGTATGTCAAAGAATGAGAAAAAGGTGCAAAATAAGGATATGATGACTGCTTTTGTTGAGGAGTACCTACAAAGAATTCAATTCAACCCGTCAAGTTTGTGAATAAAAAGAAATTGAAAATTGACATAAAGAATAATAGTAATAATAATGATTATTATTATTTTTCATACCAAAATTTGAATTCGGGCAATCTTCGAATAAATGGCTTAAATTCTTCATCAGCTTTAGTGGGAAGTGAGGGACCATCTTCTGCTTCGTTTTCTGTAATATCCATTTCTAACGAAGGATCAAATTTAGGTTGCAGAAATGCAAGAAAAAGATTAAGAAGATAAATCCCTAACGCCTAAAGAATTGAAAATCGACGTTTATTAGAATTCTCATCCTTTTGATACTCTGAAAGGATCCATTCTACGGGCAAAAAAAAGTAAAAACTTACATAAGTTACTATGTAAAATCCTTGTAAAGTGAAAATGCGCAGCATAAATAATAACAATATAACAACAGTGGCAGTCCATCTGTACACAGAATATGGGGTTACTTCGTCTAAAAATTTTTGATACCGCTATTTCAAAAAAAATAAAAAGGGTATAAATAAATTTCCTTTCAAGAGGCGAACTCATAAAGTAGATACCTTTTCAAAGGCCGTTCTCTGAGCCCTAAGATTAGACCCACTTGATTCTGATGAATCTAGTGAACCGTTTGAAGTTGACATAATTGAAGCCAATGTTCGAAAAATGATGCAAAAACAAAAAAAATTCTGGTATTTAAAGTACTTTTACTTTATCTGTAGATCGATCATTTATTATCCTTATCTTAGAATCATCACCAGCGTTAAGTATAATTCGGGCCCAAAAATAATAAAGGGTGATTATTATGTTTACATGTCTAACCGATTCATGTGCTTTTAGTGTTCTCCATGTTATGTAAGTTACTAATCCATCCATTTAAAACAATATTTATTATATTTATATAATCAATCCGCAGTGAAGTTATTGGTTGTGGGGATTTGGGGAAGAAATTTATGGGAACTTTCTCAACTAGGTGAAGAAAATGTGGAGACTGTCGTACTAGGCTTTGACATTACCTTTTGTTTAGTCATGATTAACTACTGACATGCAATTCGCTAACGCACGTTATTTAAATTTTAATTATCCGATTTTAAATACTGATAATCAGCTGTTTTTGGGAAGACAAAAGTTTGTGAATAATTGTTTGAATGTACCTTTCACGTTTTGTATGTCAAAAATTTTAACCAAATTTAGCGAGTTCTATTGGGCCAAAAAAAGGTTGAAAAAAAATCTACAAAATAATTTTGAATTGACTCATCATTTAAAAGGAATTATGTTTATTTGTATTCTTCAATACGAACTATAAATGGGAAATAATTTTAAAATTATTTGTGTGTTCAAAGAATTGAACCAATTTATATTTTCTCCGAATCATCCATTCACTTGTTCTTTATCATTGCTCATCTGATCTACAAGAGATAAACGTGTGAAAAATCAAATGCTCAATTAAGGAAGAGCTGTTTATAACTTCCGATATAAATATAACTCGGAATAATTCCTTATTTTAATTATCCCACCGTCAACATATATATCTCACGAAGGAATAAATTCCATTACTTACCTCAAAAGGATAATGTTGAAAAAAGTTTTTGTGGAGAAATCAATTCGTCCGTTATTACATAATTTGACAGGTTCATTTGGTGGCTTGGAATTTACTTATTTATTAGGTTAACAGTGATGTAATAATCTAAATAGAAAATTCATAATCAGATGTTTGATTAAATTTCCGACTTCATTAAAGTCGTACAATTTGCCCTTTCTGCATTTTATAATAATAAGAGTCTTACTGGTTTCAGTCTGGTTTTCTTTTTACAAGTTTGTGAAGCAATCAAAAAGTATGGAAGCTTTATCTATTTTAAATAAACTTTTTTTTTTTTTTTATTTTTTTGGTTTTTATTTTTTTTTTTCTGTGACAAATAAAAGTTGTGCATTCAACAGTAAACAGTTTTATGTTTACCACTCATCGCTTATCATTTTGACGTTTTTTCCCTTTTTTTTTTTTTTTTTTTTTTTTTTTTAGCATTCAAAAAATCTCTAACAATCATCTAAATCTATTCACTCAAAATACTCAAAATGAAAACCGATTCTGCAATAAAACAACGTTATAAATCACGCAGACGCCGTCAACCTCAGGGAACTGCCTCTCGTCCACAATATAACAGTAGTAGTAACAATAGTAGTAGTAATAATTCACAAGAATCGACATCGGCTGATGTCATTTTACCACCACTGGTTTCAGTATCACAATTAACCCTTCTTTCACAACAAAAAGAAAAGGCAACTTTATTTTCTCTTCCGGCCGAGTTAATTACTCGGATTACATATTATCTTACCTTACAAGAATATTCCCGCTTTTCACGTACATGCAAATATCTTTGCACACATTTTCAGAAAGAACTTATCTTATTTCTTAGATATGTCTATGGCCTTTCTGTTAGATCTGGTTCCTTAATCCTATTTGCTTATGGGGCTCATTTACAATATCGTGCACCAAAATTACTTGATCGTATTTTAGACGAGTTTTTTGTTGATGCTAATGATTCTCATAATACTGGACCTAACATTAATAATAGGGTTTCACCGGCTTCACGTCAAGCAAATTCACGGTGGCCTACATATTGGTCAGTTTTATACTCACTCGACAAAGCACCTAATTTAGAACCCCCGGTTAATAATACTAATACACCGGGTATAAGTTCTTGTTGTAATGAATGTTATTTTCAACCACATCAGAATATGTCATGTTATAAGTGCGCGTCTGCTCAATATCAAGGTTCAGAGTCAATGACGAACCCAAATCCAAAATTACAATTCCTTCAAAGATATGCGTCGAGAATGAATGCAAAATTTGCTGGCCGTTCTGGAAGGTCCGTTTCAGGTGAAAGATCACATAATAATGGACGTCGTAATGAATGGCTCATTACTGATGTGAGACTCAAAAAAACTTACAATATGTTGATCATGCAAAACATTCGGTACGGAGACATCTCTCTTTTAAGATTTTATCTTGACAAATATGGTGCGCCAATCAACGCGCAAGTAACATTTTCACAAGAGGTTAGTCGTTGAATTAATAGTTTGATCTTCATAAAGTACATCACTCATTATCATTTTTCATTTAGGAGCAAGTATATCTTGGGGCGGACAGCGAATTAATGAAATTGTTAGATGAATACCGTATACGAGTTGTTCTGACCCCTTGATTATAATTTTTATTTTATTTTATTTTATTTTATTTTTTTTAGTATTTGCGCCCTGTATATCTGAATTCTAATTGTAAATTAGATTCAACCTCAATTTCTTTTTCTTTATTGCATTGTACCTTTATTTATTTCAAAAAAAAAAAAAAAATTGAACTTTTTTCCTTATTAAAAATGGAAATTTACTCATTTAGTACTAATCCCGAACATTTAGAAAGTTTTCTTTAAATATGTATATGTATTTGCTTTTATATTATCAAATAGAACTATATAACAATTCAAAGTTCTTCCTTTTTGACCAAATTGTATAAACCCCCCAAAAAAATTAATTTTTTTTTTTTTTAAAATTCTCCTCATATTTTAATATTAAATAGTCATTAGGGCTGATTAATATATAAGATCCAATGTGGAATTGGTAATATATCAAAAAAAAAAAATTATTTATTATTATTATTATTATTATTAATGGAGTGTATATAGGATTATTGAAATTTTAACGATATTTTATTCAATATATTTTAATACCTTAAAGAACGAGATCACACATTTAATAAAGAAACGATGTGTGTTATTTATTTATTTTTACCAAGATTTAAGGTCATGGATTTATTAACCGATTTTTCTGTGAAAGATTGTTGTAATATAACTCTCATGATTAAATCAGAGTATCATCACAACGACATGGGTGATGGATACTATATTCGAAGGGGGGGGGGGGGGTATCATGAGAGGAGTCAAAACTTTTTATATCTAAACAAATATGATTCTGATATCGAAAAAAAAAAATTCAACTATAAATAATTTTTTGATGTGCTATATTACAGTATTTTGTAACTTTTATTTGTCTGACGAATCGCATACATGTTACGATACATTTACTGAATTATATATGGAATATTCTTATAAATGAAAATTTTTTTGATACAAAAACAAAAGTCAATCATAAGTACATTGTAACATTCCGTTTATTAATATCCAGTAATCGATAAATTATAAAAACATAACTAAATATAGTCATTATTAACTTTACATTTCTCGTCAATTTTAGCGTCATCTTCAACAAGTGAATTTAAAAGTTTTTTGATTTTCTGATAATAACAAGTGGGATTCAGTTCATAATTTACAGTTATAAATTAATTCAAAAAATTTAAATAAATATTTTACCTCTTCACTCATTTCTACTAATAAACAAACGTGAGTTTAATGATAATTTTCATCATATTTGAACTTAGCTCATAGAAAAGTGCTGTAATTGCTTTTAATTTTATATTTATATAATAAATTCCTAACATGTGAAATTTCAATTACATAAAACATATTACAAGCAGATAAGTCTTAAAAAACAAGATTTGAAATAAAATTTTCTTGAATATCAGAAAGTTCTTTATGATTTAAATATTTATTTAAAAGTTTTGATGAATCTGTATAATTGTTTTTTTTTATAAATAAATGCATTTCATTTGTTAATTTTAAAAGGTTTTTAACTTATATTAGGATTATTTAAATATTATTAAAAATTAAAAAATTTTATTTTATAATTATTATTATTATAATTAATATACTAATTTTTTACAGATTTAGTAAAAAAGATAATTTATAATTAAAAGTGAAAATCAGATTGTAAATTTAATGTTCAAAAATAAAAAAAATAAAAATTAGTAAATATATTAATATTAATTATGTTATATAATTTATATTTAAAGTTATTTATTATTAATATATAAAGTATGTTAATAATTAATTTTTAATTAATAAGCTTTATAAAATCTAAATATTAATTTTTTTTATAAAATTTGTTATAAATAATATAGTTAAAATTACAATTTATTTTTATTATATAATTTTTATTTTATTTTATTTTTATTTTTATTATTTATTATTTATTATTAATTTAATTAACAAATCTATCTAATATAACCTTTGCAATTTATTTGATATACTTTTATTAATATTAATCCTTTTAATAATAATTTATATTATGATAAATACTATTAAATACAAGTTAATTTATACTTTTTTATATAAATATAATATGACTTATCAAATTTTATAATATAATTATTATATAATATTACTATTTATAATCTTAAGATTCTGATTTCTTAATTTAATAAAAACATACTTAAATTATTTTAATATTTTAATAATATTAATATTAATATATATAAAATATGATTATAAAAAATTTTATATAATATAATTAATAGACTACTATACTTAAAAATCACTCAGTACATATAAACTTTATTTTTTTTAAAAATGTTGTTCTAAGATATGAAAATTATTTTATTAATTTAAAAATTTTAAAATTAGTAGCTTTAAAATTAAGGTTATTTTATTTACAGATCATAATCGTAGTGTTTGAATTTTATATCACGTGATAAGGCTACATTATTTCCTTATTTGATTTATGACGGAGATGGAATCCCTTTTTACTAAGCAAAAAGTAATGGTGATTTTGACCTGTAAACTCCGCCGGACCTAAATTATATATATATTTTCCGGTATTTAAAAAAAAAAAAATAACGGTTTTGTCCTTCATTTTTGAATTTAACTCTAAATAAAATTATTTTTATTTGATCTTTATTTTCTTTCTCAAAAGCATAGTTTATTAGTTTCATTGATTCAACATGCCTAAGAATAAAGGAAAGGTAAATTGGTATTTTTTTTTTGAATAATAATTCTTTTGAATTTGAAAATTAAAAAATTTTGATCGCTTCATAGGGAGGAAAAAACAGACGGAGAGGAAAGAATGAAAATGAATCTGAGAAACGAGAGTTGATCTTTAAGGAAGACGGGCAAGGTAAATTCTTTATATTATAATAAATCGTTCACGCTTAGACTCGTAATGAACAAACCGGTTTAACTAATCCTTTTTTTTTTTATAAATTCTCGTCAAATAATAGAATATGCACAAGTAGTAAAAATGTTAGGTAATGGTCGTCTAGAAGCCCAATGTTTTGATGGCGAAAAACGCTTAGCACATATCCGTGGAAAACTACGGAAGAAGGTAATAATAAAAAAAAAAAAGATATCAAATTTAAAACTTGTATGATAAAGAATCATTTCTAACCTCCTTTATCCAAAGGTGTGGATAAATCAAGGAGACATCATTTTGATCTCTCTTCGTGATTATCAAGACGCAAAAGCCGATGTTATTTTAAAATATACAACAGAAGAGGCCAGAAATTTGAAAGCATATGGCGAATTACCAGAAAATGGTATATTTATTTGTTTTAATATTTTTCACCACTTGATGTATTTTGATTTCTCGTTCTAATAAACATTGAATGTTTCCTTTTATTAGCTAAAATTAATGAGACCGATACATTTGGTCCAGAAGATGATGAATGCAATTTCGAATTTGATATTGATGAGGTAATTTTGAGCTGATAAGTTTTTTTTTGTTTTTTTTTATTTGATTACTAAATCTAACAATCATTTTTTTTTTTTTTTTAAAAAAAAAAAAAACAGATCTAAAAGGGGATTGATAAAAAAACCACAAGAAAAAAGAGAAAAAAAATTATTATAATTATTTGTGGATGTTAAATCCTTCCTTATTAAGACTCTTTACCTTATCATTTTCCACTTTCTCTCGTATTATATTATAATAATCTCGTTAATATTATTTTCATTAAACATTAAATCGTAATCTATTTTACTTCACGTGAAAAAAAAAATTAAGGGTAAAAATAGAAAGGAAAATATAGGATAATTTCTACCCTTCAAAAGTATATATATTTACAAACATTTTTTTTTTTCTAAATTTTATAAAGATATGTAGTTATTATTTTATATAGAGCTTCATAAAGAAGATTATAAAATAACAAAATTAATAAAGACGCTTTCAGTATTATTTATTACTTTATTTTAAATTGAAAATTTCAAAACTTTGCCAAGATATTAATTTGTACTTCGAGTATTTTAATAAAACAAAAAGAGTTAAAAAACGTTCTTTCATTAATCATTATTACAAAAAAAAATGTTAATAATTTTTTGTTATACTAAAAAACCGTCTATAAAATCACTTCATTTGCGCTCTTTACGGCTACCTCGACTTCCACGACCACCACGACTTCCACCACGACTTGTACCACGACTTGCACCACGACTCCCACGACTTCCACGACCTCCACCACGCCCTCCTCCTCGTCCTGCAGAAGGTTGTTTAATGAGACGATCCTTTGTAAGGTCATCTTCATCTTCCACTACATCATCGTCATCAGGAACAACTTCTTCTATAACAAAGTCATCCAAATCGGCAGTTATAACAGGTTTATTAACTTTTGTTGTAACCACATTAGATACGTTTAAGAAAGGAAGAGGGTGTGATGTTGCGTTATACCTATACAAATATATATAAATATATATTACATTATTTTAATCATCACGTGAAAATTAATAAATTAATAAATGAAGAATTAATACTTGCTTTCTTGTAAATGAGGCCTTTGTAGTGCTGGGAATATCAGAACCATTATAGCGCGTTTGCTCATCCTTAAATTCCATGATGGTGTCGAATTGCTCTTTGGTTATCATATATTGATTCATAAAATTAATGACATCGATCATACCATCTGCTTTATTGACAACCAAAGGCTTTATAAGAGCCTTCCTAAGAGTAGGAATATAGCTTTCACGAATTTCACCCCTATCGGCAGAAACTTTGGTTCGTATGTGACTCTGAATTTCTTTCAATTGACGCTGAATCTTTTGAGCTTTAGAATTTTGTCCTAACCAGCTTGGAAATTTATATTGACCAAATTGACCCCCTTTATTAAAACCATGAACATAATATGCGGGTGCAATTGTAGAAAAGTATCCATGCATTGGCATAAGATTCCATTCTTGTCTCGGTCCACGAATCCTTTTATCAACCATATCGCCATAAGACATGGAATCAGCTGCTTTTGCAAAAGCTTCCAAAGATGCAAGCTTTTCTAAAACATCTGGTTTGATATCTTCGTTATCATGTTTTTTGATGAACTTAGTAATGGTATGAGGTTTCATTTTTATATAATTCTCAAAGATCATTAAAGGAATTAGATCGTGTTCTTGAAAGTATAGTTTCATTTTATCATTGAAAGTGTTCTTACGAGATTTCCAGATGTCGTTGCTCAAAAAATCTTTGGAAATTTCAAAGAGACTCTTTCTAAGATGTTTCTCGTTAGTTTTGTTTAAAGCCTTTATCTCATCATAGTCAATAGAATCGTGGTTAATTTTCCATGAAGATAGAATGTTCAAAATTTGACGAATATCAGAGTTTGATCCTCTAATGAGTTCATCAACATCAGTTGGTCGAATTTCTAAATTTTCTCTTGTTGCAATTGTCATGATTCTTGATCTGATTTGTTCAACGCGCGGTTTGGAAAATCTCGCCTCATGACAATAGGTTTTTAACGACTTGAATTTTTGAGAGTTGATGTCATTGCATACACAAACGATCGGTATCCTTGTTTTTTTGATCAATTGGATAAGTTCAGCGATACCACCTCTATCACCAGAAGACATTCCATCAAGTTCGTCCATTAAGATAAGTGTTCTCTTTTTCTGTACATCTTTTGCTTTTGCCTTGCCTGAAGTCTTATCGTTGACTGGGTAAAAGAAACCGGTAATCGATGTATTTTTTGTCGCCACTTTGATAGCAGCCTCCAGTGTCTTTTTACTTCGAGTGTCGCTAGCGTTAAGTTCAATCACTTCGTACCCTTCAAGACCTGCAATAAGATGAACAGAGGATGTCTTACCAATTCCGGGAGGACCAGAAATCAATAATGCAGGCATCCACTCTTTGCTCTTAAACTTGAAGCTTTTCTCATTCCATCCGCTGAGCCATTTTATCATATCTTTTACGAGGTTTTGATTACCGCAAAAATCTCTGAGATGTTTTGGTCGATATTTTTCTGTCCACAATTGGGTACCATTTGCATCAGTTGAAGTGACTGATGCAATCGCTTCGGAAATTTTCGTAATAGGGGCCTTTGATTTTGGAGATTTCTTTATACTAGCAACATCAGAACTAGACTTTTTTGGGGATGTTCTAATCAATTCTAAGAGTTGTTCCTCATTCAAAGTAGGGATTTTGAACTGTTCAACTTTTTCCATTTTTTTTGGTCCTGGATCTTTTCCAACAACAACATATGAAGTTCTCGAACTAGGCTGTAAAGTAACACGACCTCCATTACGTTTGACAATGTCTTGAGCTTCCTCACGGTCCAAAGTATCTAAATCACCGGTAAAAACAAAGGTTTTACCAAATAAGCACATATCTTCGCCTTGAGGTATTTCTTTAGATTCAGAGGCCGTTGGACCCGTTTTATTCTTAATTTGATCAGTTGTTTCAGCGATATTCATTTCATCGTCATCATTATCCACATCGTGAGGTTTTCCTTTCTTCGACCGTGGTGATTTAATAGCGCGTTTACTAGGAGATTTCTCTTCAACGTTCTTTTGTTCATGCTTCGTTTTCTTGGTAGGCAGAGCTTCTTCCTCAGGTGGAAAGTAGTCATCATCAGAAATATTTGCTTCAAAAGACTGTCGTTTTTTGGGTGTTGTTTCGGGTGTTTTTCTTTCAACAAGCGTGGATTTTCTTGTTGAACTCCTAGGTGAGGAAAATATCTCTAGGTTTTCTGAAGTACTGTTATAAGGAGATATTTCATCATCGTCCACCTCATTTGAATTGGATTTTGTAGTTTTAGAACGAATACTTCGCACGGATTTCTTATTTACAATCTCCTCACTTTCGCTTGCTGATTTTGGTTCGTCTTTAACCTTGCTCTTTCTCTTTGGTTTAACTTCAACTTTGTCTTCAACCTTAACTTTAGGTTCATCTTTGACCTTGATCTTTTTCTGAACAAGCCGGGTTGATTGACGTGATGGAGTAGAAGTATTTGACTTTGATGCCTTATTGGGATCACTGAGCTCGTCGTCCGAATCAGGAATGCGGCGCTTGGGTTTCTTTTTCTTTATAGCAGTATCTTTAGAAGGTTTCTCTGCAGAGGTTTTCTTTTCTAGTTTTTTGGTTGTGTTTGGTGCAGAGAAATAGTTACGAATGTCCATTATAAAGAACTTGCAGATATTTTTTTTGGGAATTGATAAATTGTGAGAAATTATAAATATCAAAAAAATAATCGGTGTAACGATGTACAATCACTTTTTCTTAACAAGGAAAGTGTTTTTACTTTTCGACACCAAAAAAAGGAAAGCATCATTTGAGGAAATTTTGGGGGCCTTTCTTTAAGCATTAAATTGTCATTAAGCACTCATTAAATATTTGGCATTGCTTATACAAGAAATGGTCAATTGTTACGCGTAATCGAAAACTGGAAATTAATCGGGTGTCATTGATATCATTTGACATAGCAAAGAGGTGAATTATGTAATTCATTTGGATTTTCCTATATTTAGAACGCATACCTTTGCGGATGGATTGTAATACATCAATAATAGGTATGGTGGTTGTCACCTATAATCGACACAGTCCGAAATTTCAAAATAGCGATAATCACGTGATTTTATATTACTTCACGTGACTTTGTAAATCAAAACGCGCTTTATTGAT
>CAJVPP010000246.1:0-38574 GCA_910592005.1 Funneliformis mosseae | reverse complement strand
CAAGTTCAAGACTTAGAATCTAAGGTTAAGGATTGCTAAGGATATAAATCTTTATAATAAAGGAATCTCTTTCTAAACTACACATATTAAAAATCCTTCAATATGTCAATTGTGTTTATTATGTTTACAAATTGTTAATGTAATTTTCTCGTCTAAAAGTATAAACCTAAGGTTGATTGTGATAGGACTTATTTCACAGTAACTTAGTAGTTTCTTGCACGTTACTCCCTGTTATTAAGTCATAGTTACCCTAAGTTTGATGGGCTGAGCATAGGATTAACAACAGTAATTTTGAGATTTATAATCTTAGGAGTTAGCTTTTAGAGATATCATCTAGATGGCAAATCTTAGACTAGTATTTAATAAGTAGATTTTGATTAAAATTTAAGTCTAACCACAATTTTAAGTTCTTAAGATTGACATCAGGATTACTTTTTAATTCTAAATATATATACAATTACTTAATAAAATTTCTAATATTTTGAGTATTGCAATTATAAAAAAAAATAATTGATAAAAATAATTTACTAAATAAAGATAAAATGCTAATATTTATTTAATTAATAATTTATATATATAAATTGCATTTACCAAATAGAATTTTTTAAAAAATATATATATTTATAAAAATTTTTATTTATATAATCTTATTTATTATATATAATCTTATTTTATATAATATAGCTTTATTTTAATTTATGAAAAAAATATTTGTAATATTTATTACAATATCATATTTATAACATCTTTTTTTTTATTTTTCTTAATAATAAATTATTTTATATATTTTATAAATAAGATTTTTAAATGCAAATTAATTTAAAAAACTTTTACTTGATATATTAAAGACAGGTTTATAGACAAAATTTTGAATTATAAAACAGTTTTTTAAAATTTTTAAAAAAATTTTTATTTTCGTTATATAATTAACTTTTTGTTTTGATTTGTTAAATTATTGACATTATTCCTAATCTTAAATTTTAATTGGATAAAATTGAGGGTATTATAAATAAAACATTGTAATAGGTATTACAATTAGATTTATCCTTCATTTATTTATAATAATATGTTTATTTATTTATAAAAATTAAAGGTAGAGTTTTAAAAATAAAATAGATAAAGTGAAAAAATTTTAAAAGATATTTGATTTACAAATATAAAAAATAATTTGCATAATTGATAAAAATAATTTTTACTAAAATAAAGATAAAACTTTTAATATTTATTTGATTAATAATTTATATAATATATTTATATGTAAATAAACTAATTAAATTAAAAATTTTAATCATAAATATGTTTAAATTATAATCTAATTTTTAATTAGAAAATTATCACTTTTATTAATATATTATATAAGTTAAATAAAAGTTTTTTCTTAAATGTATAATAAATAATAAATATTATAAAAATAAAATATTTTAAAAAAGTCTTTTTATACTTTTATTAATTTTTTCTTTTTCTAATAAAATTTATCATTAAAATTTTAAAAAATTAATTTTTTTATTATTATTTCTTTTCTTTAATTATTTTTTAAAAATAATTAACATTACAATATAGGTTAATTTCTAGAAAAATCAGGTTCTGAGAATTTTTTAATGAAATTGAGATTTTGCATTTTAGTTTTTGATATTATTAAATTAAAATATATTAAGCTTTTAATTTTAATCAAAATTTCTCAAAACCTGATTTTTCTAGAAATACTCTCATATATTATATATTACTAAAATTTATTTAAAATTCAAAAAGTTAAATTTAGATATTTAATTAAATAAAATGAGAAAATTAATCTTTACTATTAATTAATAATAAATTTATCTAATAAAATAATTTTTAATATTAGTAATAAAATTTTTAAAAAAATAAAGCTATTTATTATTTAAAAACTATATAGCTTTACTTTAATAAAAACAATATAAAGACTACCAAAATTTAAATTTAAATTTAAATATTATTTATTAAAATGAAAATATATTGAAATACTTATGTTAGAATAAAAATATAACAAATTATTATTTAAATAGTTTAGTTTTATTTTATATAAAAAGTTTTATCACATAAACTTATTTTAAAGAGAAAAAAATTAAAAGATAAACTAATAAATATAATATTATTTTAGAATATACTAAACTTTTTAATACAAAAATTAATAAAATAAATCATATTTTAAGAAAGATTTTATTACTTATAGCATTTTATTTTGAATTGTTAAATATTTTTTATTTTATAGATTTAGTTAAAAAATCTAATATTAGATATAATTTTTTAATATATGAATTTTATCTAATCATATTTAGAATATAAATTATATAATATAAATTAAAATATATAAAATAATATATAAAATAATTTTAATTTAATTCTTATAAGTAAATAATTAATTATAATTTCTAATAAAAGTTATTTAAATCATAATATTTATATTAATTTATATATAAAAAATTGCCAAAAGTTTCTAAATACATGCGAATTAATATTTTATGTAACTTAGCAATTCTATAATCATATAATATTTTAAATCTTATTTATATAATTTATATTTTAAAAATGCATTTCAAAATAGTAATGGTAGTTTTTAGGAAATAATACTCAGCTTTATAAAATGAAACAGGTGAAGAATTTTTATGCAAAAAATGATATACATATTTTTTCATAATTTACTCAAATTCAGATATTAGTCTGATTAAAAATCTGTAAGCTAATATTAAAAAAGTATCTGTAATAGGAAAAAAATTCTTTTAACATTGCTGTATATTAAAAAGTTAAGGAAAGAAATTTTTATATATATTATCAAAAATTTGGTCAATAGTATGTTACAACAAATTCAAGTTGTAATTGAAGCAAATAGAAGTTCGACTGAGTATTAATTAATAGTATGAAAGATATTTTATATGTTAATTTTAATAAATCATTTAAAATTTTTAAAATTTAATTAAAAAATTTACTAAATATTTATTAAAATTAAGTCAAAATAAGTCAGAAACTTTTGACAACTTTCTATATTTATTTATTTTTGATTTTTAAATTTTAAAACTTTAAATATATAGACTTTAAAATATTATCAGACTATTTAAAATATTATTATTTTTATACTAACATGAAAAATATTTATATTAATTATCAGAATTATTAAAATATTCATATATAAGAGAGTATTTAGTTAATAAAATTAAAGAAATAATTAAAAAATAAGAATCTGATTAAATTTTAACTATAATATCTAATAATAAACTAAATATTAAAAATAAGAAAAATTATTAATAATAAATATTTAAATATATATTGTATTTCTTATTGTATCAATTTAATTACTTATGATATTATTAATCATAATTTTATAAAATGATTATTTCTATTAATTAAAACAATCTAATTGCTAAAAATTAGGAAAATTAATTTTGATACTATTTATAGCTAATTTTATATTTTTGATTATTTAAATTACTATTATTATGTGAGATTTGTAACTTAAAATAAATTTATATAAAGGTTAAATAAAATTATGATAATTAATTAAGAAATTATTAGTAAAAATTTACAGTAACATTAAAAATTATTTTTAATATAAAATATAGAAGATTATCAAAAGTTTTTGAATACTATTTTTAAAATGTTATTAATATATATAATAGGTAATATTTATATATATTTATATTTGTTAATTTGTTTATTTAGATTTAAATAGCATTTTAATTTCAAATATTCCTTTTCACTTTTTTGCAATTTACAGTTATAATTACAAAAATGAGAAAAAATAATAAATTAATTGCAAAGCAATGTGATATAATAATTTTTGTTGTAAAAATAGTGATTTATATAGTAAAATTATAGAAACTGTTAGATGTGACAAAATAATAATATATGATATATTGAAAGGATATGCTGAAACTGGTTCTATCCACTTTTACTGATCTTGAAAGAAATATTAAAAATACATGAAAATCAATTTAAAATATGTAATTAAAAATTTAGTCATTAATATGTTAATATGAATTCAAATAATGATTGTGGCAAAAGGTGGTTAATTAAATACTAGTTTAATAATACAAAATGTATATTTTTAACTTTAATAATATCTTTAATATATATAAATATACTTAAAATTAAATGATATAATAATTCTATATTTATATTTATTCATTCTTCTTGTATAATTCTAATTAATTCTTATTTAAATTTAGGCAAAAGTTTCCCTTTTCATATTTAACAATTTAAATAATCCTATCAGAATTTAATACTTATTAAAATAATCTAAATTAACTAAAATCTGATGGCCGATTTTAAACTGATTTGTATATTATTTATGGTTAATTTACCATATTTTTCAATTAATACAAACATGCAAATATATATTGATAAATGCTAATCGACTCTGATCAGACATAATAATTAGTATTAATTCAAAACTTAAACAATTATAAATCTGCCTAAAATTGACTTCAATTTAGTATCAAATTAGCTTAAAATTGATCTCAATTTAGTATTAATTTAGCATTAATTCAGAGCTTAAACAACCATAAATCAGCCTAAAATTAGCCTCAATTTAGTATTAATTCAATCAAATAAACATATAAAATTGATATATTTTATTTATTAAATTTATTAAATAAAATTTATTAATAATAAAAACCTAATATAATTCGTAAAAATATAACAAAAATATTACCAAAATTTACTAATTAATTTCTATTTAAAATACATAAGCAAAATAATAAAAAAACATATAAAATAATATAATAATAAAATATAATCTATTTTCCTCCTAAAATTTTTAAATTGTCCTAAATATTCATTATTATAATATTATTATTTTTAAAAAAGAAAATATGATCTATTTTCTTTATAAAAACTTTAAAAATTATTTAAATATATGAAAAAATAATAAAATAAAATAATAAACAATAAAAATCTACTTTTTCTTACTAAATTATTTGAAATTACCTTTTTTCTATTATAGAAGTAAAAAAAATCAATCCATTATATAAAAGTTAACTGGCTAATTAATAAGTTTTGTCTAATTTTAATAGTTAGAGATATGTTTTCATTATAAAAAGTAAAAAAATTAGTTTATTTTTTGAAAAGTTGCTAGTTAATTAATAAAATTCAATTTAAGTTTCATTTGATCTTGATTGTTAAAAGTATATTTTTATTATAGAAAGTAAATAAAATCAGTTTATTTTTTTAAAAAATTAACTGGTTGATTAATAAAATTCAACTTAAGTTTTATCTAATCTTGATTGTTAAAAACATGTTTCTATTATAGAAAGTAAAAAAATCAGTTTATTTTTTTGAAAAGTTGGCTGGTTAATTTATAAAATTCTATTTAAGTTTCATTCAATTTTGATAGTTAGAGGCATATTTCTATTATAGAAAGTAAAAATCAGTTTATTTTAAAAAATTAATTAAAATTTAACTTACATTTCAGTTTTTTCTTTATCTAATTTTAATAGTTAGAGGTATATTTTTATTATAAGAATAAAAAAAATCAGTTTATTATTTTAAAAATTTGACTATAATTAATTTATATTTTAGCTTTTTTTTTATTTAATTTAATAATATAATATATATTTCTATTATAAAAAGTAAAAAAAATTAATTTATTATTTTGAAAAGTTAACTAAAATTCAATTTAAGTTTCATCTAATTTTGATAGTTAGAGGTATATTTCTATTATAAAAAGTAAAAAAAGTTATTATTTTAAAAAGTTAACTAATTAATTGATATATGATTTTTTTTAGTATTTTGGTAGCATATAAAAAAGAGAAAATTTGAAAATGATGATAAAAAGATAAAGTTTAAGTTGAAATTATTTTTTAGGAATAATAAAACTATTATATCTAAGAAATGATAATACCAACAAACCTATAGATAAGGAATGAATTCTTTTAATAACAATCAAAACTTAGATGAAACTATATTAAAATCATAATAAGGAATACGATAAAATCCATTTGATATGACAAAAGCTGAAACTGTTAAAACTATATTAAAAACATAAAAAGGGTATGACAAAATTATTTTGAGAAGGTTTTGGCAGTCATCTATAATCATACATATAGAATGATAAAACTATTATATCTTAGATATGATAAAACTATTGTACTTTAGATATAATAATACTATCATATCTAAGAAATGATGAGTATACTATTGTTTTTTAAGAAAAATAAAATCATCATTTTTAGAATAATAAAACCATTATACTTTAAGAATTATTATACCTAAGAAATAATAAATGTATTATTCCTAAAAAATGATAAAATTATTATTTCTTAAGAATAATAAAACTATTGTTGATAATATCATCATACCTAAGAAATAATAAAACTATTATACCTTAAATATAATAAAACCATTGTATCTTAGATACAATAAAACTATTATACATTAAGTATTATAAAACTTTTGTAACTTAGTTATGATAAAACTATTATACTTAAATAATAATATAATTATTTCAATTAGATATTAATCAGTTATAATAAGATAAATATATTTTAGCCAATTTTTTATATATATTAATTAATTACAAGTATGTCTATCAGCTATAAATAAAATAAGTCAAATTTTAGTCAAATTTTGGCTAATTTTTAATGTATACCAATTGGCTAGGCTAATTTTTGATAATTTACCAATTATAAACTAATTTTAGGCTAATTTTTGTATGTTTAATTTTTTTGATTTTGACTAATGCAATAGAGTTTAGATTTGAACTTTACACTTTTCAATCTAATACTAAAATTCCATGAGTTTTTATTTACTAAACTATATATAAAGATATAGAGAGTGGACAAAAGTATTCGCACACCCCCTATAAACGTGAATTAATGCTAAAAAAGTCATATAATTGCAATAATAAATTGCGATCATATAACATGTTAGTATTATTTATATTATAAATATAAAAAAATAACAATTTATTTTTTTTAATAAATTTTTTTTTCCAAAACTCTAAATAAAAAAAATGTTAAAAACTAAAGAATTAACTGCAGAATAATACAGAGCCATAATTTATTGCTATCAATGTGATGATAGTTATTAGTCCATTGCTAACACTGTTGAATATGAAATGTCAACTGTTTGTGACATTATTATTTAATATCATAATACTGGATCAATCAAATTGATGTATCATTTTGAACATTTATCTTTAATTTCAATCCTATAATAAAATTGCTTTAAATGAATCATGATGAATGATAAAACTAAAAATCATCATCTATATGCAGCTGGAATACAACAGCTTTAGAAGAAAAAGACTGAGCAAGATGTTTTGACCAAGATGATTAGATGAACCCTCCATTCAGCTGGATTAAAAAATTGTGTTACAAGAAAAAAACTATTAATTTTACCAGCAAATATTGAGATGCGTCTTGAATGGTATTTAGAACATCAAAGCTAGACTAAAGTGGATTAGTCGAAAGTTTTGTAAAGTGATGAATCTACATTCTTTCAATTTCAACAAAGCTGCTCTAGTAAAGTTTAGCGTGAACTGAAGGATAAATGAACTTTATCCTATATTATAGCTACAGTAAAACATAGCCTTAGTTGAATGTACTGGAACTGCTTTTTAAGAAAAAGTATAGGACCAATTGTTTTATTGTCTGAAACAGCAACTGGTAATTCACATATTATCATTCTTCATAAATATGTTGTTCTAGTCATGAGAAAATCTTTTCCAAATTATGATGGCTGGTTTTAAAAAGATAATGCTCAACCTCATAAATCAAAGGTTGCAATGTCTTTTCAAGTGGAAAATAATCTTCATACATTATCTTGGCCAACACAAAGTTCTAATCTTAATCTAATTGAGAATCTTTGGGCTGAAGTCAAGAAAACCATCTGAGCTTATAAAAAACTTCCATCTAATCTTGCTATTCTTGACTGATATGTTAAAAAGGCATGGAAAGAAATTCTGAAGCATATTATTGAAAATCTAGTCAATAGTATGCCACAATGAATTCAAGCTATGATTGTGGTAAATGATGGCTCAACTAAGTACTAGTTATTTAGTACAAAATTTAGATCTTAATCAGCTTTAAAAAAATATTAATTAACCTTTTATTGTTAATGTAAAATTATTTGAAGTTTTATATTGAGTGAAAAAGTATGCAAATACTTTTGTCTACTCTCTGTATATGGTATAAAGCCTAATCTGTTAAAATATTATATTTGGATTATTATAAATCTATAGTATTAAATTATTTGCTAGACTATTAACATATATATTTAAATTTACATTTTTATTAATAATTACTAAAATATAACTCTATATCAGCTAAAATAATCATTGATCTATCACTAAACTTTAATGTAGATTATATACAATTATAATATAAACTTTATCAACTCTATGCCTTACTTTTACATAATTATCTAACTTAAAATATGCAAATCTAGATTTAATAGATTATACAATATATTTTCATTTCTCTTATTAATTATATTTTATTTTAAATTAGTTTTCTATTAATTTAGTATTTTTGAGTTAATAAAGATTTTTTTTCTTAAAATACAATTTTTAAATTTTATTTCATATAAATATTTTCAAATAATATTATGATATTAATTAGTAGAAAAATTATTATTTAGCTAATTTGTGATTTTATCAAGAGAAGCAAATTTATCTTTATAAATAATTTTTTATAAAAATGTTTTTTGTAATTAAATAATGATTTAATCAATTAAAATATTTATTAGAATGTAAAGAACTAGTTTTTTTTATAACAATTAACAATATCATAAATAGTTAAGAAGGAATATTAAAATTAGATGAAATTTTTAATATTTTAGTATCAGTAAGGTAAGCACTAATTATTTATTTTCTTTGTTTACTTGTTAATTATTTTTTAAGCATTTTTATAACTAAAAAATTAGAAAATGAGGCTGGTATTTATTTATAATACTTGTAATTATATCTATATTTAAAAAGAAAATAATAACAATTCTTAAATTTTTAATTAATCATATAATAATTTTGATAATCAATTTTTGGTAATTTATTATAAGGTAAGAGTGAATAATAAAAATAAAATAAATAAAAATAATTATAAAAATAATAATAGTAATAACTATATTATATTCAATGTTTTATCAGTTTTATCAGATTCATTAGTTTCTACTAATTTCATTATTATAGTTATAATGGAATTAATATATTAAGTATATTAATTATTTTTTAAGCCAATTATATACTTTATTAATAGTAAAATTATACTTAGTATTTAATAAAACTTTATACAATTTTTTTATAATTTTTGATAGTTTAAGGGCTAATATAAATCTTTTATAAGTTAATATTTTTAAATAATATCTAAATTTATTTATATAATAGAAATTAATATGAATTCAGTATATATTAAAAATTCTTTATATTAATAAAAAATTATACGAAAAATTTGTTAATAATATAGTTACAAATAATATTTTTAATAAAATTTAAAACTTTTATAAAGAATTAGATATATAAAATAAAATAATATTTTAGTAAGATTCTATAATATTAGTTTATGAAGATAAGATAGTATTTCTTAAATAATATCTTTAAAATACTTAATAAAATATAAAGTAAAAAGAAAAATATATTTATTATTATAGAAAAAGTAACTATATAAGCTAAAAATAAGATTAAATAATTTAAGTTACAAATTAGAAAAATTGCAAATAAAAAATACTATTTAAATAATAATATTACTAATAAAGATAATTTAATTTAGAATATTTTAAATATATAATTTGAAGTTTTAACTTCTTTAACAAAAATTAGCTTATTTTTAGATTATATTTTCAAATAATATAAAAGAATAATTTAACATAATTAGTAGAAGTTTGACTGATATTATTACATAAAATTAGAATAATAATATTAATATGATTAAAATATGATAATTAATAACAAATTTAATAAAGTAAAAATGTAAAATAATACTTATAAATCTCAGAATACAGATATAATATAAAAGAAAAATTTTAACATAAACTTTAAATATAAAAAATATATATGTTAAATTAGTAATACTAAAAATAGTAAGCTAGAAAAATTACATATAAATATATTTGTAATATAGGAAGATAAAAGAGATTATGTAATCAATTGATTTAGAATTTAAAAAAATATTTTTCATAATTGTTTTTAAATTTCAATTAAATTGCAACTTAATTACACTATAAGGTAATTTAATTGTATCATAAATTACAACTTAATTATGATATTTTTTTAATTACAACACCTTATTTTTATTTATTATCATTATTATCAAACTAATTTAGATTTATTAAAATACAATCATAATTAATTGTATAATAAATATTTAAAATAAAAAGCTAAATAAATTATTTCTTAATAAATTATTTAAAATTTATAAAATAATTTATTAAATATAGGTACTATAGCAAATATTATATAAACATTAGCATTATAACTTGCTATTTTTAAAAATTATAAATATAAAATTAACTAGATTTCTATTATAATTTACTTAAAATATTTCAGTTTCATCTATATTATAAATTTGTTAAAAGAATATTTAACATATTTTACATGTATTATACATAAAACTTTAAAAATAGTAAATTGATTAATAGATCCTACTTCTTCTTAAAATTTTTATTAATAAATTTCATTATATTTTTTAAAATTTTAAAATCATTTATTAGAAAATTGTAACTTATTTTTAGGAATACCTAATATATTTACTAATAATTTAATTTTTTTTAATTAAAATTGCATTTCTTAAAATTGTTTAATATTAATAAATTAATACAAATTTTTTAAGAGCAAGTTTAAGTTTAAGAAAACTAATAGATTTATAATATTTTTAATCTAAATAAATAATTTTAGTAGAGAGTTATTTTTTCTTTATTTAAAAATTTGAGTTATTGTATTTTTATTAATCATAACTTCTTATTTTTATTCAATCTAATTCATATAATATTATAATATTTTTAAAATTATTTGTATAAATGTAAAGTTTATATTTTTAAATATTAATTAATATAATTTTTTAAGAAGCATATTGATAACATAAAAAATTATAGCATTATTATGAATATAATTTATTATTATATATAAAACATTTGTTTTATTAAAGAGTATTCATTAACTTTATTAGATAATTTATTTAATAATTGATTTTTTTATTAAAAAATTTACTTTATAATTAATTTTAAAAAAATTTATTATATATAACTTATATTAAAATTGTATAAAATCACATAAATGTATTTATATAGAAATATTTATATAAATAAAATCAAAATCTGTTACATTATGTATATATAGAAAAAAAGGTATATTTAGTATTAATTTTTTAACTTAAGACTAAACTAAATAGTGTATTTAAACAGAGTATGTATTTATATAAAATGTATTTATAGAGAGTTGATTGTAATCACTTTTAGTTTATTATGATATAAGTTTCTTTCAAAATCTAATAGTAACTTATATAATAATTTTTCATTAAAAATATGTAATAATTTATCTTTAATAATTAAAAATTTTGAGTAAGAATTAGATTTGACAATCTTACTTTAATAATTAATTAAATTCTTTTGAAAATTAAAGTTTATAATGATAAGTTAAGTATAAAATAAATTGTAATCATATTTTCTAGATATCTTAATAAATATAAAAGGTAAATTTGCTTTATTTTATTTTATTAATTCATATAATTTTATTTTACTAGAAATTTTCAAAATATTAACATCAGTTAAACAATTAATATATTCTTTTTTAAGTTTAATATTTAACTCAATATTATAAAAACTAAGATTGCATATCTAAAATTTGGTAAAATATTTAAACTTTAGTTTTGTTAATTTTTTACTAAAGTTTTAATATGATTTCATATTTACATAATTTTACTTCTTTTAGAATTTTGTAAATTTTTAATAAATTTTAATATAATTTTATTAAATTTTATCTTTTTTATTTAAATGACTCATAAAACTTCTAATATCTTTAATAATATATATGAATTTTTACTGATCTATAGTATTTTTTAATAATAGTATAGTCAACTCTTAATATAGCAAACTCTTGATATAATGAATTTTTTGAACAAATATAATAAAAATACTCTTGTTATAGCAAATTGGCCAATTAAATCTCTTAAAATCTTCACTATAATCTTATAGCAAAGTTAAAGTCTAAGACATAGAGTTTATTATAATAAGAGTTAACTGTATAAAGATTATTAAAAAGATCTTAATTATAAATTATCATATTGTTAAAATAGCTTAAAATTTTAAATAACTTTAGAAATATTATTTCAAATATTAGTATTTGCTTATTTTCTCTCTTTTGATATAAGTATTTTGATTAATAGATTTTATATAAAAAAAAGAATTTAAAAATAACCTTACCATTAAGAGAATACATTCTAGAGAATATATTATTTATAATTTTACATTTAAATATAATTCATAATATAATGTAAATAATAATATGAATTAATTAAAAAACTTTTAGCCTAGTTAAAACTTTATTTTTTTGTAAATTTTCAAATTTAATATTATAAATAATTAGGAATGCTAATGGTTATAATCATGATTAATCATAATCAATCATAACTGTAACTGATATTAATTAGTTAAAGACTTCTGATTAATCAGTTGACTAACTGATTTTGATTGATTTTAACTGACTGATTGTTTGACTGACTTGAGACTTAACATCCATATTTTAAATAATAAAAATATCTTATATTAAATTAACAAATCAACATTTTTTTTTTAATTATCTATAAATTAAAATTTTGAAATTTTTAAAGTCTGTAATAATGTTATATTATTAAATAAAAATAATAAAATAATTTTAAAATAATGATATGTTAGAATTATTAAAGCAAAAATTAAAGTTATAATATTTGATTAAATTAAAATTTCTATAAGTCAAACTGTTTAATTATATTATTATTAACTAGAAAGTCAACAATTTTGACTAATTACAATAACTGTTATTATCTTTATAAATAATAATTATAAAAGGTAATATTTGCTAGTAATTTATATAATATATTATTTTTTCTTTAATATTTATTTATTCTTTCTTATTTAAACTTTTTTTCTGATTATTTTTATTTTATTATTTTTTTATTTTATTTTTTAAATTAAAATGTAATAAAAATTAAAAATTATTAAAAAAATTCTTAAAACCTGATTTTTCTAACAATCTTTCCAAATAAAGTAACTGCTATTTTAATAAATTATAATTAGTTTTCTTAAGTTTTTATTGTAATATTTTTGTCAAAAGTAAAATATTTAAAGTATTTACAGATATAATAATACAGTCAACTCTCTTTATAATCACCCTATATATAATAATATTTCTTCTTATAAACATATATTTATTAGTTAAAATTATTAATAAACTTATAATAAAAACTTCTTTTTAGTTATATTATATAATATTTTTTATAATTATATTATTTTTTTCAATTTTTAAGAATATGATTTTATAGGAGGTAATCTTTATAATTAATTTTGATAATATCAAAATTTTATTACATCAGTTTGATATTTATTATAAATTATTAATAAAATAATTATATCTATCAAAATACATTCATTTGTTAAAATACAATTTAATTAGTAATTTGTCAATTTACATGTAATATAGTCAATTATGCTTTATAAAAATATGGAAATATTATGATTAATCTTATTTTGATAGATTTAGGTTTTTTTTATATTTGAAATTTTAATAGTTTTCTGTTTATAATCAAGTCATTTATAAGTAAAAAAAAAGGTTCAGGTTTATAAGTTATTTAAACTTTGAATGCAATCTAACCTTTATATAATTTGTATACATCAAATGATAGATTTATATCAAATAAGAAAATCAGGTAATGATTTTATATATCAATCTTTTTTGCCTATATCATATTATTTAATATATAAAATATTTAATTTTGATGATATAATTTTTATAAATATATATAATATTTAATATTTAAAAATTAATAATATATATAATTTAGATATCTAACAATTTTTAATAATATAAAAAGAATAAAAATATCAAAATTTAGCTTTTATAAAGAAAATGATTTTATCAAAAAAATTTGAACTTTTGTTCTTGGATAAATTAGTTAATTTTTAAAACAGATATTTTCTACATAAAATTTTAATAAATTTGATGAAAATCTTTACATTTAAGGAATAATGTTTTATTTTTTAAAAGAATATTTAATAATAGAAATCAATCATTTATAATGGATTTAAAGGATTATATTATTTTTTGGAAATTAATAAAAAC
The DNA here is from genome assembly GCA_910592005.1 of Funneliformis mosseae. Classification (NCBI taxonomy): domain Eukaryota; kingdom Fungi; phylum Glomeromycota; class Glomeromycetes; order Glomerales; family Glomeraceae; genus Funneliformis; species Funneliformis mosseae. The sequence continues at coordinate 24,317 of CAJVPP010000246.1, read as the reverse complement.
AGCCGGTCAACTGACTTTTAGACGGTTAGTTAACCGGTTAAAAATTTTTAATGACGGTTCCAAATATTGGGATCCCCAGTATTTACTTTGTTGTACGAGTCAACCCCTAGGAAATTTGTTGTTATATTCTGAGAATGGAAACACAAGATTTCCGAAAACTTAATCCTGGTTTATAGCATTTGATTAAATATTTTTTTAACTTATTTTTATTAATAGGTTCAAGAAACATTTAAATGATTAAAACAGGATATATGGATTTAAATGGAGGGATATGGTCATCATAAATTATTTAATTGTATTATTCAATGTGAACAAAAAGATATTCGAGATTTTATTAACGACTTCTATTTAAAATACTAAAGCTTCTAAAAAGTCAAAAAATGTAAAAATTAGATACAATGGAATAAGAAACAATAAATTATTTTATAAGAAAACATCGATTTGATTGGTTAATAATTTTTTTTGTCATTTTAGAAATGACAAAGTAATTATAAAAATGTAACATCAACTAAAAAAAAGAAGAATGAAAAAGTTAAAAAAAAAAAAGAAAATTACTTGTGAATGGCGTATGAAAAATTTGTTACCTTAACCATATATTGTTACCTAATAATAAACAAACTTCTATAACGAGATTTATGTTCAATTAAAATGATAATCCGAATACATTTCCGCATAATTAGACATAAGTAGTTTAAGTTGACGTTTTGAATTAATGCAATATGTATTGATATTACTATGCTTGGATTCATTATATTTATTACATTTCTACATCCGACGACGTTTGGCAGAGATAATTTAATTATAAAATTATTATCAAGTCCAAAATTGGCTTAGTAAAGTTGAAACGGTCCGCAGTTCCGGGGTGAAAATGCTGAAATCAATGAAGAAACCAAAAAGGGGAATTCCGTTCCTATTTAGAATTTCTCAAAAAGGTATATCGAACAATAGGTGTATTTTTAATCAATTATCAAAATGAATGAAATAAAGAACTGCAAAGTAAAAAATTTGTGTGACAAAACAATTGATACGCCAATGCCTATAAAAACTCGATACTAAATAGAGGGACAATGTAAACCCCACTCAGCCACATACTTCATTTATTATATTTGGTAAATTGATTTTTTTCTCCGATTCCACAATGTATTTAAAAACTTTTTATACATAAACAAATAAAAACTTACTTTTTTTTTCGGTGGGTTATAAAGATATGCCTTCAGATTTTTTTCCAGGCTTAAGTAAAAATTTATTGGCTTTACTTGAAGAAGCCGATGATTATAATGTTAGTATTCAAGTAGGAGAGAAACCAAATATCAAAGAATTTCGAGCTCATTCAAACATTTTAAGAACTCGGTCGCCTTATTTTAAAATTGCATTATCAAGTGATTGGGTTAAAAAAGAAAATGATATCATTATATTTACGAAACCAAACATATCCCCTACAGTTTTCGAAATAATTTTAAGGTAATTTAAATTTACTCTGCCGTAATTTGATAAAAATATATATATATATTTATTTTTTTGACTTTTTTTTTTCTTCGTCTCAAAAAGATATGTTTATGCAGGCGTATTGGATTTAGAGAGGGTCATAGGGGAGGATATATTAGATTTATTGGTAGCAGCGGATGAATTGTTGTTGGAAGAATTAATTACATACGCACAAACTTATTTAATACAAAAAAAATCAAGTTGGGTACAACGACATATGATAGAAGTATTACAAACAGGATTTCAACTTGTCTCTTGTAAGAAATTGCAACTATATTGTTTAGAAATAATTTGCGAAAATCCTATACCTTTTTTCGCTTTGAAAAATTTTCCTACTTTGGATAATGACATCTTATATCAATTATTATGTAGGGATGATTTACAAGTTGAAGAAGTGTTGGTCTGGGATTACTTAATCAAATGGGGAAATTATCAATCCAAATTGTTGGAATCGGAGTATGATGATTATCAAAGTCAGAGCGAACAGAGTGAAACGGAAAATCAACAAGATCAACAGAAACGACACCGTCATGTTCATCATCGGAAAAGCAGCTCAACCTCTTCGGTAATGACATCACCCGCAACGTCATTTCCTTTGCGTGAAAAGAACCTTTCCAACGAATTAACTTTAGATACAAACAATTATACGGCAAAGTGGAATGAAAAGAACTTCAAATTTTTAAAACGAGCTCTTTGTAAATTCATTCCATTAATTAGATTTTTAGAGATATCTTGGAGAGATTTTTTCGATAAAGTACGTCCTTATAAATCTATAATTCCACATAAGATATATGAAGATATTATGGCATATCATATGAATCATATGAATGGTGTAGAACCGAAAACGTGCACTCTATTCCCTAGGTTAGGTCATATCCCTATAGATTCAAATATAATTAAACCTATACATGCGGCAATTCTATCAAATTGGATTTATCGTAAAGACACAAAATCATTTGTAACGATCAAGGAATCTCATTTGAATTTTAAATTGCTTTATAGAGGGAGTCGTGATGGGTTTTATAATAAGGAATTTCGTCATAAATGTAATAATCGTGGTCCCTCCGTTGCCATTATAAAATTAAAATCCTCTGGCAAAATCATTGGTGGATATAATCCTTTCGGTTGGCAATGTAATTTTAATACCTGGAAGAAAACCGGTGATTCTTTTATATTCACTTTGGGGGATGGTGAAAATTTTCATAAAATTAAATTGAGTAGAGTCAGTATACCTGTAGCTGCCATTTACGAACATCAAAGCGGTGGGTTGAATTTTGGTGGTGGAGATTTGAATGTGAATGATCGTATTGTCTCTTGTCAAAAAAGTATGCAATCTTATGAACATAGAATTTTAGATATTGATAATTATCTAGCTGATGAATTTGAAGTATTTTCCATCACGACAAATTTCATATAAGCGAATCAATGAAGATGTATGTTACCTTTACGGATTTAATTTATATACGGGAAAAAATCTTGGTTGGATAAAGTAATTATATAGACTTATAAAAATTTTGTACAGGTTGAATTTATAAAAAATTTTTTTTTTTTTTTTACACAAGAATTTTTTAAAAAGAAGAGATGATATATATATTTAATAGAATAAATATATTATCTTCCTTTAGATTCCGTATATCCTATTTCGGGATGCCGGTATTTATTTTTATCTGATGAATTACTTCCTGATTTTCATTTGCATCTAAGATTTTATTAATCACTTTTTTGAAATAACAACCCAGATATTTGGACTCAAAATACTGTTTGGTTACGTTCACTAAGATTATTGCTTTCTATCCGTTTGTGATCTTGAATCATTGGGAAATTAGGAGGCTGGATGCAACGTTCGTTCAAATAAAATCTAATTTATTCGTGATGCAGCAAATATAATTTACAATTGTGAATAAACAACATCATCATCTTAATGAAGTTGGTAAAAGTCAGCCCTATTTTGCAATTTAATAATTTAATAAAATTCGTAAAATACAGAAAACGTAGTTAACGTAGTTATAAGTTTCTTACCATTATTTCATAGTATGACCAAGAGACATCTCTTCAACGTCGGACGACCTTTTTTTTTTTAATCTTTATAAAGTCAGAAATCTACATACCAAGGATTTCGTTTACATTATATTTTTGATTCGTTACTTTGTTAAAAATGTCTTTTTAGTCGATAAATATTTTCAAAAGGATAATATGATTAAATTTAATAAACCTAATGTTAGCCCAAGATTCTGTGGTTAAGCTTTTTTTATTTTTATCTAAACTAAACTATTTATTCTTTTTCAACTAATTAGGTAATTTTTAGACGACAGTCATTTCATCGGCCGACACATCAATGTAATCGAAATTACTTGTGTCTACATAATACAAGCAACGAATTACATATTATTCTTGGAGCTTGATTTCTCGGCGAAAACATTACGTTGACCAAGAAATCCATTTTATCAGTCTTTAATAACCGAAGTCTTATTAAATCTTGAGAGGGATTTCTCGTTCAAAAATTAGGGTATTCGCCCCATTTTGAAATAACAATCATTATAACTCATAAATATTCAAAGGAATAAATACTTAAGGACAGTTTACTCATGTGACAATTTAAAAAGAAGAAAAGATATTTATTTTTTAAATTTTTATGAAAGTGATTACGGGTTCCTTTTCCAATTCATGAAGTTTTGGATTTTTTTTTTTTTTTTTTTTTTTTTTTTTTTTTTTAAAAAAAAAATTTTCCAATTTCCTCTTCAGCTACTAATATCATAAAATGTGTTTGTAATTTACTTCAAAATGTATGTAAAATTATTGCAATATTATGAGAAGGTAATGACGAGTTAAATTATATTTATTTGTTCTTTTTACGTCCATTCGATTTTTTTTCCAAATGATATCTTGAATGTAATAAGTATGGTCATAGTCGGTTAAAAGCTTCAGTCGTTTTTAAGTTTTATCAGTTTGTCTTTGTCATGTTTCCATAAATGTCGCCTGACCAAATTGTCCTTGTTAAAATTTTATATTATATGTATACGATTGATATTTTTTTGAGAATTGGACAAAGTTCATAGAGTTCATGTTCCTTTGAATATACACAACGAAAACCCCCTTTCTTTTATTCCTTTACTTCGCTCACCGCCATTAATTTTTTTATTTCTAATTGACATTTACTGATCTGCATCAATAGATAAACGGTGTAAAGGCGCCGATAAATTTTATTTTTTATTGAATAATTTTTTTACATAATAATTGCTCAATTAAAAACCTTCTGCTAACATTTAATAATAAATATATTAAATACATTTTTTTAATATTTGATAAACTAATTAAGGGGCATATTGAATTTTAGAAAATTTAATATTTTATAGGTAAGGTCATTTACCATTTCATAATTAAAAAGACTTTTTCCCTCACGATCAAAGCAATAAATTATTGAAATTAGCGGTTCATTCTTAAAGTAAAAATCGAACAATTTCAGCATGTGGTCTAGCTCTTAACACTAAAGATGGTCATTCTATTTTCCAATATTTTGGCAATTTGTTTTTAGAAAAATACCAAGGCTACGCACAAAAAAAAAAAAGAGCTAGAAAAAAAAATGTCATAGGATTGGTTAGACGTGAAAATATGGTCAACTCAGTTAGGGTTTCCGTTTGAAATACAAATTTCATTTCAAATATTTAAAATAATTTCGGATATCGAAATTGATTTCAAATATAAAAAAATAAATAAAGTAAAATAAACAAAAAGAATAGATCGAAGAAAAAAAAATATGTATATATCAAAAAAAAAAAAAAAAAAAAAAAAATATTTTAAATTAAAAAAAAAAATAAAATCCTACATTACGTAGCTAAAAAAACCGAAAAGTAAGAAAATAGCATTAAATTTCAGATATTTATTTTATTTTTCTTTCTTTTTTTAAGAATGTTATAGAGTTGTTATTAAATTTAATAAATAAATGCCGCAAAATTAAATGCTATCTTCTTGATTTAAATATTATAATTCAGCTAAAAAAGACAATTTTTATTAGTATGTAAAGACTGAAAATATAAAAATTTAAATAAGAGAGAAATTTTACAAATCAAGTAGAAAAAAATTTTTTTTTTTTTTTTTTTTTTTTTTGTAAAATTGTTGAATTTGAAAAAGTTCAATGTTACCCGAAAATATGCACTTTAAATTATTTACACGTAAGATTAATTAACGATACAATATTACCTGTTAAATTTTGTTAAAACGAAATTTAATTTCGAAATTTTCGACTTTTGCCATCTTAATCATTTATCATTTGATTTTAAATTCAATGTAAATGTTATTCCCAACAGAAAGGCACTTCAAGAAAAAAATGTAAATTATAAGAACAAAATTAGAAACTTTTACAGATTTCATTACTTTGCAATTGACGTTGTTCATATCATCTTCAGATGCGTCAATTACTACGGTTCACTCACAGAACTACAATAAAGTTATTTAATTTTGATATTCTTATCCCAAAATTATTATAATTATTAAATTTATCCAATCAAATTTTAAATTAACCTTTGCGATTGTGGCGCAAGTCCCGTTGGCGTAGCAAATCTAAGGTCGTTACGCTTTTTAAAGCGGGAGGATAGCCCCTCCCCCCGCGGATAATTTTTAAAAGAATCCTACCCGAATTATAATGCTGCCGCAATCAAATTTTTCGATCAAAACATCTTGACCGGACATAGTCTTTTTTCGGCCATTTCCTGTAGAACGACTCTCCTAGGTAAATTTGTACATAACTTCTTGAATAAGTTCTTTAACTCTAACCTTAGCAACATGAGCATGTCTATAGATATTTCTACAGATAAAGACATCTTTAAATTTAAAAATGATCCGTTAAATAAGCTTGATGGGAATATTATTAATGAGCTGCTCGAGGAGTTGACCAAAGAAAAAAATGATGAGCACGATAGGCTAGTAGGAGAATTTTTCAATCATTGTGTTATGAGGTGCAAAGAAAATAAACTCGAAACCATGTATGTGGTCACTGCTTTACTTCCATGCCTCATTTCCGATTCCTACAAGAACCCAATAATCTATCTTAGGAAGCAACTCACCTACGTTAGGTTTCCGTTAGAACATTCAAAAAGACAAAAGTACCCGTCAACTTATGAACCCCTGTGGGGCTATAAGTTTGATTATTACAGGTTTTCGGATCTCGAGAAAGAACAAGATCCAAAATATCAACCTAAACAAATATTGTCCCCATTTGACAGGTTGTATATGCCTTCTTCTTATATCTGATCATGAGATTTCGAACTAATTACGGTCTATGTTACAAATAAGGTTTGAAAAAATCGCTCGGCATTCTGCTACATTATGCTATGTACCACTACCCGGTCTATGCACCTACCCGAAGCGTTCTGGTATCTTCGAAGTCTTGTTTCCTTGTAGCCAAAGTCCATTTGTAAGGCTCACCCTACATCATCCAATCGAATTCCTTCAAGATTCCACAACTAGCTTCGAATTATTTTCGTCTCCACCTTTCCAAGCAATTGTAAAGTTCAAATGGCATGCCTTTGCGAGGTCGCGTTTTATTGTGACTTTTTCGATCTATCTCATTAACTTTGGCCTTTTTACGTTGGCGATTGGTACCAAAGATATGCGAATAATGAAAACTAGCATGACATTTGGGTCAATTTTTCTAACTCTCAATCTGATCCGGCTTGTTTTGATATTTGTGGCGAATGGTACCATCTTCAAATATCTTTTATCTCCTACAGCCTACTTTGCATTCTTGATATGTTTCCTTCCTTTTTTTACTGGGCTTATAGAGGTTTACAGCCTCTTGGAACATGAAGATCCCGCATACTCTATTCTTCGATTCTGCTCAATCCTTCTCTTATGGTTGGGTTTCATTTCATTATTGTGTCTCTTCCAGAGTATCGGAGTAATGCTAATCGGTGAGAAACATTCAGAAAGTATGATTATCCAAAGTTGGACGAATCCATTAACAACCTCTTTATCAATAACAAAGTCGTCATGCAGATTTGCAGGAGGATTTTGATGCTGCTTTTCTTTTTAGCTTTGATTTTATTCGCTTGCGCACATGCAGCAATAGTGTATTTCTCATTTACCCCACCAACTAATGGTGGTGAAAGTACATTTAAGGGATTTGATCAATCACTTAAAAATTTTTGGTCCGGGCTTTTAGCTTCTTATGATTTTTTTGAACCTTGGGAAAATAATCATTTTGTGGATATAATGAAGATCGTCTATTCATTCTTTGCAAACATCGTAATCATGAATATTCTAAGTATGACGTCCAAAATACAACTTTTTTTTTTTTTCCTTTTAACGGATTCCTTTCTAACATCTTCTTTCCTTAAAAGTTGCACTTGTAAATAATGTTTATCAAGATGTGCATGAACTTTCTTATGCTAGATGGACCATGATGAGAGCACATATAATTAGTTACATGGAGCTCTTAATGTTGTTGCCATCAGAGCGTCAAAATGAGTATGTTCAATGGCTTCACTTGATCCTGGTTATAAGTTAATTCGATGACCATGACCACCGGTTAAAGCTAACCTGACACATTACATTGCTTGATTACAATGACAGAGAATATTTCCCTTACACCATTACTTACGAGGCATTCACTAAAGAAGTTGAAGATTGGAACACCAAACTCGAGGCGAAAAAGGACCAGACATGGGATGTTCCTCTTTCTAAGAAGATCCAGGATTGTCTGGATAAGTTAGAGAATCAATTATCAAAGCCATAGAACCCGAAACTATTCCACTCTGACGTACGGTACTTCAATGATTCCGTTGCTTGATAAATGCCGGGCAAATTTTCCATTATATTTAATTTAATAAATTATTTAATAAAATTATAGGACATATATATATTTTTTTATTTGTAAAAATGACTTCTTTTAATTTTTTTTTTTTAATTAATTAATAACACTTTAAGAAAATAATTAAAATAGCATTACATTCAACAATTTAGTATTAAGGGTTTGAATCATCTATTATTGAAGTCGTTATTAAATAATTAAATATTATATGCCTGATAAATGACTACTGAGTGAAACATGACAAACATTTTGGGAGAAAATCCGACTTTTAAACTTTATGACGTACTGTATAGTATCAGTCGTATTCTTATTGGTCCTTGCTCGAAGTAAATGATGAGTCAGAAAATCAGATTCCAGTTATCATTACTTTAAAACACCTGAAACATCGACAGAATATAAATATGCGACATCATTAAAGTTTCTCGCAAAGGAAATAATAAAATTATTCTGTTATAAACTTTTTTTATTTACATATTCATTTTTTTTGACAGGTTTGCGTTTTTGGTTGATAAAATGGTTCTCTTTGTAAGTTCATTAAATAAATTTATTATTTTGAATCTATTAAAAAAAAAATCGTTGACAAAAATCATCTCTCTTATTTACAGTTTGAATAAAATTTCCATTCCGATCCGTTATGAGTATTGCAGAGGCAGAAATAGAAAATTTAGCAAATTAACTTAAATTCTGTTAAATTCCTTGTTAAGATTTACTCTACCTTACCTCCTACAATGACGAGTTGCGCTTCAAAAATTTTCCTTAACATTTCCTAGTGAATTGAATATTTGAATTAAATTTATGGTAAATTCAAATGTACGACAAATATTTTTTGGAGAACTAAACCTTACGAGAAGAGTTCAAAAGCTTGAATTTCTTCTGAAAACCCTGCAGTTAGTTATAGTTCAAGAATATAAGTTTGATTACTTTGGGTAATCACAACAAACATGGATCGTCGTTCGCCTATCATTAGCGTTAATGTGAAATACGATCAAAGATAAGCCATATTTAGAATTTCGGCAAGGAATTTATCTAAATTCTACTACCAACAAGTTATCTTGCAATGAATTTTATCAAGTGAATTCGCTAAAATGATAGTTAATAGATCAGAACATTCCTCCGTTATTACTGTTCATAACTATGGATATTTCAGGGAATTATTCTCATCATCGAAGGGATTTATTATTGACGGATCGGGTGGAATGGATCTAACTAAGCCGATTCAATCTTTATAGATGTTGTTTATTCAACCGGAGCTTTTTTTAGAACAATGTAAATGCATTACTTCTTAAATCAATATCTTAATGAGAAGGACAGGGATTTCATATGCTACATTGCATGGAGCTATCATTTAGATGACCGAGTCCAATCTTTTAATGGAAGGTAACCATGTTTAGATAATTCAAAAAATTGTACCTGATGCCCATAAAGAGTTTGTTTCTGATTGCTGAATTAATTATAATGCAATTTGAGTTAATAGTTCATTCAGTGATCTAATTAATGCATTAGTACCACGAACATTTTTTTCTTTTTATATATAAAATAGATGACTTGCTAACAAAATTCATTTTTGTGAAGACATGAAGAAATTTAAAAGTGAATTTCGAAATTTGTTTATTGTAAGTTTTCAATACTTATCTCGATCCTTTAATTTTACTTTTATTACGGCTAAATACATTGTCAAATAATATAATAATGAATAATGGGATAGGCTGATTGAATAATAAAATATTTTAAAAGATATAAACATATGATCACATTTTGTGTAATTTCTGTAAATGAAGCGCGCTAAAAGTCCGGATAAAATATTTGTCTAGTACAAAAACCGGACATAACACAATGAATCGAAAGATCGGGTTAAAAGAAATCATAAAATTTTGATCTTTATTAAAACTCACTTGATATTTCTATTAAATCTTTTGTTGGTCCTAATTAACAAAAAATACCCACGTATACTTATCACATCAAATAAATAATAAAATTATGAGCCACATAAAAAATACTACTCGCTCATCAATATTAAATACACTTTCGCAAAACTTCCGTCTCTAAAACCTAATTCGTGGTTGACACCTGGCAATCTTTAAACAAAGGTACGAATAGTTTGGTGTGTTGCTGTACTCTTTATTTACCTGGAGTATATAATCATACAATTAAATCAAAAAAGAAGAAAAAAAAGAAAATTACAATTAAAATTAAAATTAAAATTAATAAATATTGCTAATGTACCTCCGTTGGTTTGTCAGAAGAGCCTTAGAATTTTGATCATCATGTGAAGTAGCATTATCAATAATTGAAAATTTATTAATAGTTTGAAGGTTGATTTAATATAGGTGCATAAATTACCTACAAAAAAGACAGAGAAACCTAAAAAAGATACCATCTCTAAATTTCGCTGCTATCTTTCTTTAACTTGCTCTTGAAATTCGTGAAGTATGTTAATGAGCCACTTCAAAAAAATGCATTAAATACATTTATGTCTGAAATTTACTTACTTTTGACTACCAGTTGTCTTCCCAGAGAAGAATCAATTAATATTCCAAGCTGAATGTATCATGGTTCTATTTATTGCGCGCATTAATTACTTTGCAGAGTTGTCTTCGATTTTAACGATTAATGAACTAGATTACACAGTGTCATTGAAATACATGTATCTTTAGGTTGGATTAACTTCTAAAAAATGATATTATAGAAGAATCCTCTTTGATAATTGAATCATTGAGCCATATTTGGACGTTGTACAACGTTAATACGAGAAATTCCAATAAACAATTTGGAAATGATGACAACAATGTTGATGGTGTTGAAATTCATTAATGGTTTTGGGTAATGAGCTAAAGTATTTTCAAATAGGTGTCAGAATGAGCGAAATTAGTATAAATGTAATGTCTAAAAAAAATATATATATTAATTACTCATACTTTATGTTATAACCGCGACCATGTTAGTTCTTCAATAGGTAAAGATATAATAATTTTATTGTCTAAGGCAGAACTTTCAAAACTTGCATTTATTTACGTTAAAACTTGTTGCGATAAGTACACGAAAAGACCATTCCTTCTTTTCATACTTCCAATAAGTGTACTTATAATAAGTATGATCTTTTTACTGGATTCTACTATGTTTAGTTAGTGGTGAGTTATTTGAAGGAGACTCGGCATGTTGGACCTTTTTTTTATAAACTCGCCTCTAAAATATCAAAATTCTAAAATTGAAAAGCCATGTTGAGTTTATAAAAAATCTTTGTTGTAAAAAAAAGGTAGAACTAAGGTTGCTTGTCTAAACTCATTTTGGATTTGGCAAAACGACTAAACTATAGTTTCGCTAATTTTTTACTAAGGTTTTGATATAGTTTCGCATTTTTATAAGCTTTGATATAGTTTTACCTTTTCCAGAATTTCGCAGATTTTTTAAATCACGTTTTAATATAATTTTGCTAAATTTTACCTTTTTCCATTTAGACAACTTGCAAAACCTCTAGGTTTCATCTAGCAATCTTAGGTAGAACTTTTAAGAAATTGTCAGATCATCTGGAATGAATGAATAATAAAAAAAAAATTGATATTTGGTAGACAGTACTTGAACATAAGGCATATGTGACAAGCATCATTATCACTATACCAATTCATCTTTAATGTTAAATTACATAAAAAATTAAATAATTTAAACTAGATTGCATAAAATATGATTAATTAATAAACATAGCATTACCCGTAAAAAATGGTAGCCAGATTTACTACTGGTTATACATAATTTTAGATCACCTGAGATGAATGAATAATAAAAAAAATTTGAGATTTGATAAAACAGTACTTGAATACAAGCGTTATTACCACTTCACCAATTTATCTTTATTGTTAAATTACATAAATTAAATAATTTAAACTAGATTGCATGAAAAATGTGATTAATGACTATGTAACGGTGTGAATATTTTTTTTCTCATATTTTAATGATAAGGTTATTTTTAGATTTATCTCGTATAATACAAATTTTTTAAGAATTTTCATTAAAATACATAAATTGACTTTATGCAGAAAAAAGTACTTCAAAGGCTTTTTTTTAAAAATTTTCAAAAAAACATGCCTAAACGAGAAAACCATAAAATATTATTAAATAGAAAATGCTAAGCGGTTACTTGCTTTTGCTAACAATAATAACAATACCAACTAGATATTGAAACTGGTTAAAGAAAATCTTAACTGATTCCAACTTCTTACTCAATGACAATGACAGTAACAAGTAATAATCAACAGTAATAGCACCAGCATCCTCTAGAGTATGACTCAAATAGAATTAGCATATTAAGTTGCAAAAAAAAGAATTAACCTGCATTTAGAATAAAGGTAATTAGACTAAGTGGCCATTGAGCATGAAGAATTGAGTATGCATTATAAGAGTATTTCAAAAATTTGTTATTACTATTATTTCTTTTATTTTTGCAATTTTTTTAAAAATAACAAATAAGAAAACTAAAGAGAAGAATTTTTTTAACCATTCTAATCTCTAATACTAACAACACTAGTAATCTCTAGCATATAAGCCTTTGCTGACTCAAATAGAATCAGCATATCAAAATGCCAAAAGAATAATTAATGACTTATATTCAAAATGAAGACAACTAGAAATTGTAACCTTTAAGCAAAAAGAATCAAATATGCATTTAAAGATGTTTAAAATATTTTTATTACTTTTATATTTTATTCTAATAATTTTTTTTAGGAAAAATAATATGATGATTAAGTAGAAGATACTTTAACTAGTTTCAATCTCTAACTCTAATAATACTAACAACCAGCAGCTTCTGCTTAATGTTTCTTTGCTGACTTCATGTAAATTAGTATATAGAGATACTATAAGAAAAATCAGTGAGATATAATATTAAGAAAGTTTTTATAGGACATCTATAGCCCTTAAACAAGCAGAATAAGTATAAATTATAAGGATATTTTAAAAATTTGTTATTACTATGATATCTCTTATTCTTACAATTTTTTTTAAGAGAAGAAATAAGAAGAATATAAAGAAGAAGAAATCAAAATTAATAAAGGGTATCTGAACTGCCATTAGTTTTTTTAAAAAAAATGCAATGTTTAGAATGTTGCCAGTAAATCATATTTTCTATAATTTGATTTTACTAGCAACGCTCCTATTTGTTAATGATTTTAGATTTCAAATTTATAAGAGATGTTATTTAATGCTTATCAACTTTTATTAATATTATTACAAATAAGAATGTTAATTAGTTCTAAATGATATTAAAACAAATTTAAATTTTCTATAATTTTGCATAACATGCACTGTATTTTCATCATTTTTGTGACTTTATATTGTTTTTACCATTTAAAAAATCCTATTTTTATTTACAAAATAAATACAGTATTGAAGAGATTTTTGAAGGATTCTAATTATCAAATTCTATTTAGTTTAGAAAATGTAATAACTGAATTAGCAATTTTTGTAGAAATTTTGTAAAGGGTGTTTTGGATTTAAATCAATATTTGTAAGAATAAAAAAAGAATTCTTACAAATTTATTAAGAATAGCATTAATCTCAATAATTAAAGAATTTTTGATGATAAAAGCAGTTTACTTTTAGAAAATGTTAAATTTCTTATATTTATAATAATCAATAAAATTGAAATTTTTATATTTTTACTATATAAATTTTTATTTGCATATTTTGCATTTTTGTCAATTTAAAATGCATATTTTTATTTTGTATTACACGAACCCTTAGTTCTAAAAATGTATTTATTAAATTTATACATATCTTATTCTTATAAAATAATTGAATTCTTATACTTTGATTTGTTTCTCTTTGAATCCTAACTGCAAATATTTATTTATTCAAAATCACAAAAAAAATATTTAAAAATTTATTTATATAAATAAATATTTTAATTTAACAAGAGTAAAATAAGATATGTCTTATTTTTTTTTATTATAAATTTTTAATATTTTTATAATTTAAATGGGTTAATAAATAAAGTATTATAATTTAGAAATAAAAAAAAATAAATAACAAACTTTTTTAAAACTTTTATTAAATTGTTTGTTAGAATTCTTATCATAAGATTTTGTAAATGACATATGATCATAATGTGATTTTAATAGCAAATAAATAATTATAAAGGGAATGTCATGTCCTTCTATTACTATACATTAAGCTTTGCTCTAACTTTATTCCTGCAAACTTTTGATAGTACTGACATAGAAAATGATGTCTGAATAAGTAATTAGTTTTCAATTATTTGATGTTTTGCAAAGGCCCACTTTGAATGCTTTTGGAGATATTATATACGAGCTAAATTATAAAAGAACTAATATTGGTAAAACTCTTAAACCATTGATGATTACTTGTAGTTCTTGCATCAGAATTTTCTTTACTACTAAAAGATATAAGATTATGAGAATTAATTTGTGAAACTTCATTGAATTTTCAGTAAATGCTTGTGAGTAAATATAAACATTTACAACACACTCTATTGTGACAAAATTCCTCTTTTTAAACACCAAAATCTACTTTAGGAGAATTATACTACACTATATTCTCAAGTTGATAACAATCAATCATAACAGGTGCATTATTATTGAATTATTAATATAAATTAAGATAAAAATTCGTAAAAAATTACTTGCTTAAATTTTTATAATTTAACATAGAATTTCATTCACCACATTTCCCATTGTTATTTAAACATATCCTTGATCTCAAAAATTGGTTTGAAAAACTTTGTGTTGAAATCTCATCTTAATTGTAAGAGTACATTTTGATTAATCGTCAAATCTGCATTGGCAAGATCAAATGTTTCTCCTGATTTTTATTTTTAATATGTCAATTTGACAATAATATTACATCTTACATTTGGAAGGTTTTCTTTATCTCAATCAAACTTCTTTATACCTTCATTTGATCATTCTTCAGAACAGGACTTTTAAAATCCGGTTTCCTATCATTATTGATTCTATTTCCACAGCTTTTAGTTATCAGCTTCAATATTGGAAACAATCTCATTATTACTTTTAAAAACCACTTTTTAAAAGAATTATTATTATAGCTGCTGTTGATATCAATATCAAAAGAGATGGAATGTGAGTGTTGAAACGTTCAACAATATTTCTGTAAAGGTAACCTATAATTATAAAAACTAAATATATATGATTATTTGTGGCTTATATGCAAAATGATATACAATGTTCAAGTTCGGATAGGTAATCTTTTCACACCGCTGACGTGCTTTCGAATCATCTATAAATCGACATTAAGCATATGAATATATGTCGGAAAAAGAACAAATATTCGATCTTCTGAGAAGAATAAGTGGCTATAAGGGAATTGGAGTCGACAGACTTGTGCTGTTTTCATTTGTTGTTTTTGATCTAAGAGAACCAATGATAAAATTTCGTTAGCAAAGGATTCCATATGAGAAGCATAATTGCGAATATACACGAAATGCAAGGTCAATTGAAATTTCAATTCAACAACCTGTATATATAATGGTTAGGAAAGAATAAAAAATGAATATGCTCATCACCTTGAAAAAGATCCAACTTATGCAGCTACTGGACAATTCCATCTTCCAAAATTTTATTATTTTTTGACGACCTTTCTTAATAAGTCTCCTTTGTTTCAAAGTATCGGAAAAAATGATAACAAATGGGTATCTAGAAATCTTCAGGTATTAGCAAATATTTGTTGAGTAAAACAATTGATCGAATGTCACTACATCAAGATTGCAGAGAATAACCTTAATCCCATTTTTGAAAACGTCGAAAACTGTCGGTTACGATGGGATTCGACGAGTTTGACTATACGTTTCAACGGTTTCGACATGTTTTCACTTTTGATGCTTGTCGAAACCTCTGCTTTGCCGGCAAACTTACACCAAAATATGTAAGTATATTGTAATCTGATTTCCAACAAAAAATAATATCTTGGTCAAATTCTAATTTGATCTGCTGCTGCATACTTTGGACTTATGGTTTCAGTTAACATTTTTCACGAATTTTTAAACAATTTTGATCTATCTTTGAGGTCCTTGTTTTCACTTGGAAAGAATGACAACTAACGAGATCCACATGTCCATAAAGATAACAATTGACTGATCCATTTCGTGAAGAACCATTTCTATGATTCAATAGATTTATTGCATCATTTCCATGAGAAACTTGGTTTTCTACTTTATGACTTTTAATAAAATTTGATCACCAAAGTTCTTTACAGCGAAAAACTCGAAATTCCAAATTTTGTCGATTTCACATTTCTTTTATTAAGTGAATTTTTTAAATGATTTCCTTTTGTAACAGTGAAAGAGATTTCATTGTCTGTGAAATTATTTTGACGCACGTTACCAATATTTCAATCATATAAAAGAGGTATTAAATCTTGAATCAGGATGAATTCAGCACGTGTATTGAAAATTTGTATTTGTGCACTCAGAATCAAGTTTCCGCTACATTTATAGTCGAAAACAATAGGAATTCATATTTATACCTAACAACGAAAGTGGAACTACAGTGAAATTATGAGAATGCTTGTCTAGCAATAGGAAAACGTGTTGACTAGAAACGTAATAAATGATCCAAACGATAGTTAGAAATGAATTAAAAACGCATAGTACAAATTTACCGGAAATAAATACTGTAATTATTATAAGAATTTGCTACTGTTATCTCAATTAGATGGATTATTAGTTTAATTTTTGTAATACATGATCTATTTAAACGAAACGTAATCAACTTTTTATCACGGTTATGAATCATTCGCCGATTCCCGGCGGATATATTGTAGAAGTGTCGTACTCTATTTAGTAAATGATTGCCATAAATTATCAATTTTTTCGAATTTTTCTTTTTTATGAAATTTGTTCTTTGATTCCTTTTTTATAAAGCATCAAAATGTTTCGCAATATTCAAAAGAACGTAATAAATTCAACTTCCATTTTTTTAAAGGATAAGAGAATGACTTCAAGCATTATTATCAGACTCTCATCAACGTTAAAAGATATTGGAAATCATAATGCAATGATTCAAGTCGGAAAAAATCCAGATGCTAAAGTATTTCCTGCTCATTTATCAGTTCTAAGAGCTTGCTCACCTTATTTCGAAAATCCACCACCAATTTATACTGTCGAGAAGAATAATATATTTTTGTTAATCAAGGAACCAAACATTAATCCTACCACTTTTGACCTAATCCACAAGTATGCAATATGAGATTTATGACTTTGTAAAATCACTTTCATTTAATTAACTAAGTTTGACTTCCTTTTTTGTTCCTTTGTAATAAGATATATTTATACCGATAATTTGGATTTAACCAAACTTTCAGGAACAGAAATTCTTAGACTTTTAGACGCGTCTCACGAATTACAATTCAAGAGATTAATTAATCACGTTCAAGTTTATTTAATTAACCAACGGTCGGACTGGATTAAACAAAATCTCGCTGTTGTTATTCATAAAGCCTTTAAAATTGCTATCTGTAAGCAACTTCAGGATCACTGTATTGAAATTATTTGCGAAGATCCTTCACCATTTATTACCTCGATGGATTTTCTATCGTTGGATAAAGATATTCTTTATGTCTTGCTTAAACGAGTTGATCTGCAGATCGAAGAAACAGTTCTTTGGGATTATTTAATTAAATGGGGTATCAAACAAACCCCTGATCTAAAAGATGATGAAACTAATTGGGATGACGAAGATTATGAAGCATTGAAGAAGACCTTAGATAAATTTATCCCATTCATTAGATATTCAGGTATTGATTCCGCGGATTTTTTTGAAAAAGTTCGTCAGTATAAGCCAATTTTTTCCAAATATCTTTATGAAAAAGTTTTGGAATTCTACATGAAAGGTTCTATTCAAAAATCAATTATTTTATCTCCACGATTTGGAAAATTACAAATGGAATCGAAGATTATCAAGCCAAGACTTATTCCTATAATTATTAACTGGATCGAAGGTCATGATGGTGTAATAGATGAAAATGGTGAAAATGATTATTTATATAAGAAAAAGAAGTACGAGTTCAAACTTCTTCTCCGTGCTGATAGTTACAATTCCTTATACGCCAAACATTTTCATGATTTATGTATTAAGCAAGCAACTTTGTTGCTTGTCAGTTTTCTTAATTCATCAAAAATTTATGGAGGATATAGAACAAATAAGTCTAAATACAGTGGATTATCCCTTTTTAAGGGTGATTGCTTTATCTTTTCCTTAGAAAACGATGAAGATACTAGAAATATGAAAATGACTAGAATTTTTTATAACCACTTTGATGATCATATGAACTTTTGTTATAAAGATGTTAATGACAAAGTTGTAAAACTTACAAATTTCAGTCCGTCAAAAGTTGAATTTTTTGAAGTAATCTCATAGATTATTTTATGAAAATAATAACGTTATACTTTCTCTTTTGTTATTATTCAGCTTTGTCATGATGTCGATTGCTGATTTTAATATAATAAAAATAAAGCATCATGTGCAATTCTTCGCATGAATTTTCCAATTTTATTTCTATTACATAGAAATTTGAGTTACTGTGTAATTTCACAAAAATTAACTGAATTAATAATGAATGATATGGCGCTATTGAATCTGATAATAATGTCATTAAACATTTTCGTTACAAGATAAAAAAATCCTTTCGAATATAAACTTTTACATTAGTAAACCATCAGCTATATACAGTTGAGCTTAAATATTAATTGCCTCAAACTTTCCAATCTGTCGATATGAATAAATACAAACTTTCAAAAAAAAAAAAAAAATTAAAATTAAAGAAATATATGGATAGGTTTCCATTTGTAAAGATCCACCAATGTATCACTCGCTTTGCTAACTATGTTCTCATAAAAAATGTCAATTCTTATGAGAAGAGAGATAATGATTTACCACTTCCCATCCGAGAGAAAGATTACAACGTTCAACCTTATGCAAATAATTAAATTTTAAAGATTATAGTTCGTTACACACGTTTGCAATTCTATTCTACTGTAGGAGAAGTTATTCGACCTCTTTTATATATTCTTTTAAAGTTAATTATGAGATTTATTTCTATCAGAATCAAAATATAAATCAACATTAGTGGATAATTCTATATTAATAATTAACTTCATAGTTACAATCCTTATATAAAAGGAATTTAGGACTAAAATTTAATAATAGAATAAAACAAAGCTTCAACTAACTAAAAAAAATTTTTTGAACAGTATATTAATTAATTAATTGCTTTTGTTTAAAAATTTGAAAAGAACAGCTTATAAAATACTTAAATATATCCTGAGTCACGTGACTATCGTGCTGAGAAAAAAAAAAAAATATTTATATACGTATTAAATTTGTAGATCCTTAACGTTATATTTATTTTCTTTATTATATTCTTATCTATCTATGTATATAGTAAAGTTAGATTAGAAGTTTTGTATAAATAGTTTTGTAGTTTAACTTGATTTTCGACAGAGTTTTTAGAGTTTTTCAGATTGTGAATAGAATTATAACTCGATAGTTTAATAATAAAATTCTTATTTAAACTTTCAAAACTTCTTCGTATCTTCATCAAATGTTTTGATCGTGATACTTAACTACACAAGTAAATCGTAATAAATAAATTGTAGTATAATCTCTTAATATGGGCCTTAAATGTCTTATTTGGGAGCGAAAATGTCCACTTTGCTTTTGCTTTTTACATCAATTAAAATTAATAATAAAAAGCGTTTAAATTTTAAAAAAAAAATTTTTACCCGGTCCGGATATTACTTGTTATATATGATAAAATGATAAATGGGTATTTGGGTATTTGGGTATGATTCCGGATTCTGAAATACTGACGAGTCGCAGTTCTAGCATTGAAAGAGAATTTAGTGCGTTACACAGTTTAAAACACATAATTAAAAAAATTTTTTTATTTTTGAATTATTTTTTTATTTTCTAATTTTCTAATTTAGAAAATGCTATTTCGTTTTATGTGCTAATTGCTATCTTTAATGTGTATTTGTGAATAAATTGTATTTTATATTTAATTTCTACATTTAAAAATAAAAGTTCACTCAGAAAAAAAATGAGAAAAAATCAAATAAATAATGCATCTGCATCTTAATTTTGTGTAACATTATATATATTTTTAATTTGAGTAACATGACCAATATTCTTTTTTTTTTTACAAAAGATTAGTTTTAATATAAACATTAAATTGTTTAAAGAAGTAAGTTTAAGTTATTGTAATCTGTAAAAATTAATCATGCAATTTTACATTTATTTACCGGCTCACTATATTTATTTTAGCGTGTTTGCTGCTTATATGATAAAATGCATATTTCAATTATTTATTTTCGTGTACAACTTTTTCGGCACAATTTAATAAATAATTAAAGTTTCATGACTTTTGTTTCGAACTATGTTGAAAGTAATCTAAAATAGTCATTAATGATTTAATTAAAGATCATTATATATGTTAATGAAACCAATTCCGTAGTAATAAATTTTATTAATATGAATTAATATGACAAAGTGATATATATCTTTACCTTTACGTTAACATTTTTTATGAGAGAATGAATAAAAAGATTGTTTCCTCAAAAATTTTCTTGCGACATAAATTATTTCTAGGTTAATAACGAAGATTTAAAGCAAATCAACCAGAAATAACAATCTTGCAATTTTTTTTTTGTATTTTTGTTTGATATTGGTCAGACTATTAAATATTAGTTGCGCTTAATTGTGCATAAATATGAACCAATATGGATGATCTAAATTTGAGATCAAAATTTTTATTGGTCCACTTGACTGATCACAGTCCAGTCGTAGCACACAACACACTCAAATTAGTTATATAAATTCCTTTTTTAAAGCGCTCTCCCATATAAAAAAAAAAAATAAAATAAAGGAAAAAAATGTCTAATAACCTTGAAAAATCAAATGTTTATATCGAATGGTTAGAAAAATCGATTTCTGACGAATATCTCAGTCATTATGAATATTCGGATTTCAAAAATTTACAACCAATAGGAAATGGTTTATTTGGAAATGTTGTGCGTGCTAATTGGAAAAATCCGGATCGCTATTTTGCTTTGAAATCTTTTAATAATGATAATATAACTCTGAAAGAAGTTGTAAATGAGATACAGAATTTATAAATATTTAAAAGGTTTTATTAAGAATAATAAAATTAAATTAATTCTTTATATAGATAAAATTACATAATAGGGTTGATTTTCATCCAAATATTCTGCGATTTTATGGTATCACAAAGGAAGGAACTGGTAAATATTAGGAATTTACCATCATAAGAATTTTAATAAATTATTAAATATTCTTTATTTTACGAATAGCAAACTCCGACCATCAAATAAACAAGTACTCTTTGGTTTTAGAATATGCTGATAGCGGTACACTAAATGCTTATTTAAATAAACATTTCAGTGAACTTGATTGGAATGACAAATATCAACTAGCTTTACAATTGGCAAGTGCAGTAGAATGTATACACGATTGTGATATTGTTCATTGCGATCTGGTAAAATTAATTTTTTTTATAAAAATCATTTATTAATTTATTTTATCGACTTTGAATAATTAAATATTTTGTTCTTTAAACGATAGCATGCTGATAATATACTTGTAAATCAGAAAATTATTAAATTGGCAGATTTTGGTATATCCAAAAAAATTGAAGAGTCAAAAAATGCATCAAAAGTATTTGGTATATTACCTTATATCGATCCAAAAAATTTAGATAGAAATAATAAGGATTACAAATTAAATAAAAAATCCGATGTCTATAGTGTAGGATACTTGATGTGGCAAATTTCAAGTGGATACCAACCATTTAAAGGAGTTAATTATGATGAATGTTTAATTCTGTCTATATTAAATGGAATGAGAGAAAAAATTATCAATGAAACACCACCCGAATATAGTAATCTATATCAAGGTAATTAATACAAATTATCATTTTACATTTATAAATGCCAATGTTTTCTAATCCTTATTTACTAAATTAGAATGTTGGAAATACGAAATTGATGAACGTCCTGATATACAAAAAATCGTTTCAACTCTTAAAACAATTATTTCTCTTGAACATTGTGAAATATTTCATGCAAAACTTATTGAAGAAGTAGATTTGCAGAGAAACGGTACATCTAGTTATATATCAAGTAAAGAACGAGATGATGATTTAGAGAATTTAGAATTTCCTGAAGATATTAATTATTATATTGATGAAAGTTCAAGTTTACATAGCAGAATATCTTTTCAACCAAGTATATCGGACAATAATTCATTAATTAATTCGTCAATAGAAGATAAATCTAGTTTGAAATCAAGAGATGATGATTTAGAGAATTTGGAAGTATCTGAAGATGCTAATAATAATAGTAATAATAGTCAAAGAAATTCAGGTGTAAGTCAAAAAACTTTTCAATCAAACACATTGGATTTTAAAGATAAATTATTAAGTTCAATCTTTATTAAAAGATCTTCAAAAAATTCAATTGACTCAATATTTATTAATAATATAACTATTGATATTTTAATTAAACGTGTAATTAAAAATCTTAATGAAGGAATTAATTTTGATCAAATTGGCTTTTTTATTAAGCAAAAATTATCAAGGTTAAAACAAATAGAAAATATTTTAGAATGGTTAAGAAAGCAGCAAAGCTTCCAATATGTTTGGTTTCTTGGATTATTTTATTATTATCATATTGGTATAAATGAAAATGATGGCGCTAAAGCATATGATTTATTTTTAAAAGCAGCAAAAGAAAATTATTCAATTTCACAAGTTTATCTCGCTAAGTGTTATTATAATGGATATGGAATTGAGTGTGATAACAAGCTGTCATTTAATTGGTATCAAAGTTCTGTAGAAAATGGAAGTATAATTGGACAATTTTATTTAGGATATTGCTATGAATATGGTATTGGAACTCTGCAAAATAAAAAGAAAGCCGTTTATTGGTATTATACAGCAGCCTGTAATGGAAATATAAATGCAAAATGTTATTTAGCAGATTGCTTTAGACTAGGAAAAGGTGTTGAAAAAGATGTTAGTAAAGCTTTTAAATTTTATGAAAAATTAGCAGAAGAAAGAATTTCTGATGCTCAATATCAACTTGGAAATTGCTTTTTTAATGGAATCGGGACAGAAGTAGATAAAAATAAAGCTTTATATTGGTATAATAAAGCATCCGAAAATGGAAATATTATCGCGAAGGATATTTTAAAAAAGGATAATTTAATAATAAATATAAAAGTAAAAGAAATTAAATATTTCTTTGAAAATAATTACTTTGAAATTGCAACAAAAAATAATTATAAGAAAGCATTTAATTATTTTCAAAAAGCAGCGGAAAACAAGAATGTAGACGCACAAATTAATCTTGGAAATTTATATTATAATGGAGAAGGAACAGTAAAACATTTAGAAAAGGCCTTTTATTGGTATCAAAAGGCTGCTGAAAATAATGATGCTGTTGCTCAAAATAATCTTGCATTTTCATTTAAAAATGGTAAAGGAACAGAAAAAAATTTAGAGAAGGCCTTCTATTGGTGTCAAAAAGCTGCTGAAAATAATCATATAACTGCACAATATAATCTTGCAATTTCTTATGAGAATGGTGAAGGAACTAGAGAAGGCCTTTTATTGGTATCAAAAAGCTGCTAAAAATAATGATGCTGTTGCTCAAAATAATCTTGCTATGTCTTATGCAAATGGTGAAGGAACAGAAAAAAATTTAGAAAAGGCCTTTTATTGGTGTCAAAAAGCTGCTGAAAATAATAACGCTATTGCTCAAAAAAATCTTGCAATTTCTTATGAGAATGGTGAAGGTACAGAAAAAAATTTAGAAAAGGCCTTTTATTGGTATCAAAAAGCTGCTAAAAATAATGATGCTGTTGCTCAAAATGATCTTGCAATTTCTTATGAGAATGGCGTAGGAACAAAAAAGAATTTAGAAAAGGCCTTTTATTGGTATCAAATAGCTGCTGAGAATGGAAATATTCTAGCACAAACTAATCTT
>CAJVPP010000245.1:0-38681 GCA_910592005.1 Funneliformis mosseae | reverse complement strand
ATTTAAATATTTATAAGTTAATTTAAATTTGACTTGAAATTTGATTTGAACTTAACTCAACTCAAATAAATTCAAGTTAAAATTGAGTCGAGTTAAACTCGAGTCGAATCAAATTGAGTTGAGTTTAAAATTTATATAACTCGAATCAAGTTGAGTTGAAAAATTTTATAAAATAAATTTGACTTGACTCGACTCAAAAAAAATGAATTGAATAAAGTTGATCTTTAAACTCAACTCGATTTGACTCATTCAGAACTCTAATAATCAGTATGAAAAGCCCCTAAAAGATGGTGTTCAGAGACTTTTGGTGAGAGTTTATATGATAAAAATTAGTAATAATTTAGTTATATATATGTTAGTAATAGAACATTTATTATAAAATGCTTCTAGTAAAGTAGTGATGAACTTGAGAAAGTTTTTGAATAATCATCTAATATTAAAGCTACTAAAGATCAAAATTATCAAACTAATAATAATAATTAAAGTAAAAATAAAAACTTTAAAATAATAATGATAATTATGATTATATTAAAGAACTTAAGGCAAATATAAAAAATAAGTTAAAAATATGGTGCAAACGGCTTAGTCACATCCAATAATTTTCAGTAATTTTAAAATATAAAGGATTTTTTTTAATTATAAAAATATTAAAAAATAATACGTTATTTAATAGATCTTGATATAGCCTTTATTATAACATATAGTTTTAATTCAATTTATTATAAAAATTTTTTGTAGTTAGGTTTTATTTAACATTAACTTTAGTAGTAATGGCGAAATTTTCAGCACCTACAGTATCACGTGCTTGAAATATTATTAGTTCATATAAAACACATAATAGGATATGATTGGCTAATCGTAACTTAAAACTTTATTTTTACATATCTCTAAATTCTTTTAAAATATTTTTAGGAACATGATGATGAGAGTGATATCATTTAACTGTAAAGACAGCTGCCTTACCTAAAAGTCTAAGCTCATAAGCACTTATGTAATATGCAAAATAACGTGCAAACTAGCGAATTTTTATTAGGCTAATTGAATCTAATGCACGCAATACGACTTCCTTAAAGTCATTGAATAAATAATTGCAATGAAGATGTGAATACCGCTTTGCCTCTGCCCAAAAAGACTCAATATAATTAAGCTCACAGTAAAATTTCAGATAGAACATGCACATATGTCCTGCTTCTTTAATAACCTAAAAAGATAAGTATTTTTTAATTATATTTGAATATTGAAATAAATAAATACATACATAATTAATTGCAATTTACCTTTTGTAGATATATTCTTTATAATGTGAAGTTGGACTGGAAAGAAAGGAAGTATATTGCATAACAGTCCAGTTTATCTGGATCAGGATTATGTTATATACACATATTGCATTTCCTTTTTAAACCCAACATTCATAAATCACGCTTCTCAAGAACTCTTTGGATACCTTTAGGTTTTACTGTCCTATCAATATATATAAATGTCATGACGTGAGGCGATTTATCAGGCATTTTACCATCATGAAGAAGTGGTTGTTTTTTACCATCTTTCAAGTTCATCCTCAAAACCATTAATGTATCATCAGCAAATGCATTGTGATTGCAACTGTTATCAAACAAAAATAGGGCAACTTTTCTTAGATGAGTATGTTCGAATATTGAGATTGCTCATTCTTTTACCTGTTTAACAATATCCTTATTTGTCTACTAACTATCACGACTTATATTGGGATATATTGTAATGCAAACTTCAGTGTGTAAAGTCACTCATTATCAAAAAGTGAATCGTTGATAATACATTGCTCTTTTGAAAACTGAAGTCGCCCGATAGATTCGCAAAGAAAGTCACTTATGTGAATGCTAAGTCCTTATAATTTATAACGAATTTGACTTTCATCTGCTAGACCTTAAGCTTTAATAACATCATCATTGGCATAAAAGATCGACTCATCATGGGTAACAGAGACAATCTTAGGAATATCATGTGAAAGAACAGGTGAGATTACCTGATCTAATTTCTCACCTTCATAAGAAGCCATTTGCTTTTGTAATTCTGCCCATTATCGCAAAAATTGTTATCTATATGCTACTACATCTTCACGCTCGTGACCATCAAAATAAATATTTTTTGAATAGTCTTTATATTCTCAACCAAGCATATGCAACCATTTATGTGTAATTGAGTATGAAATACTTGTTTTTTCTTCTATTCCAAGAGCAGGAATAACCTCATCCTTAATAAACTTTACAAAGTTAGCAATATTTAACTTAAATTTATATACGCGTAGATATTCAATGACTTGCAATTTAACATTTTCATGCAAAAGAAGAGATCTAACTTTTGCATGATGTTCACGTTTAGATGTAATGATCATACTGTTACTAAACCATTGATTAACCTGGAAGCGGATGAGTTGTACTTACCATGAATCTTTATTTAAGCTTTGGGCAAGCAGATTACTTGCATCCATCTTTATATATCCTTGATCTTAAACTAGATGAAGGAATTGACTTACCATCTAAAGCCGTAAATTGTCTTTCTTTTTTTTTAATAATAAATTCAGAGATTCTAATGAGAATTTATCATCATCATCATCATCACTACTAATATTAAATATAAGATTATTATTATCTACATTAGGTTTAGCAGTTTCATTTGTTATAAATATTTCAGTAATCTTTTTAGAACCTAAAGCTGCTTTTTTCCAATAAGCTTTCTTATTACGCAATGTTGATTCTGCATCATCTTTGTATACTGACTTATGCGAATCTACAGCCCATTTATGTGACTTAGCATTTTCAACCAGTTGTTATAGCATATTTAGTTTCTATGCTTGCATTTTATTCATAAGTTCATCATTATCGAAACGTATTTCCTCACCTTCTATCCAAAAATTACTAAATCATGATTCATCAAATTCATTAGATTCAGCATCCGATAGCTCAAACACAATTTTTTTAGAGCTTTTTTTTTACCTCTAGCATTGTTTAATAGCTTTCTGAGATTGTCTAATACATTTATTTACTTTTAGCATTATAATTCTGTTAAATTGAAATAAAAAAAGAATGTTAAAAAAAGTTTACAAATAATGTCAAATGACGCGATTTAATTGCTATCACGTAACTATAATTGATCACGTATTAAAGTTTTGACCAATAAAATCACGAATTTAATTTGAAAATGATCGGTAAAATTTTCAGCGGTGTTTAGTCATTTGATGCAACTAAGCCGTTTGCACCATATGTAATGCAGATAATTTACAAAATAATATACCTAATATATCTAATATTTCTAGCATACTTAATATGATTATCATAATAGTTATATACAGCATATTAGTTATAATAGATATATTAAATATAAAAAATATGTTAGTTATATCTTTCTATATAATAAATTAAGTATAAATATCAATAATAAATTATATAATAAATAGTCCAGTTTAGTTAAGTTATTAGTAGTTTATTTTTAGATTTACTCTTATTAGAGACAACTAGCTTACCTAATGTTTTAATTAATTAGTTATTTTTAGTTTTAATTTAATTTCTTTATTTCTTTATTTTTTTTTATTTTCTTTAACTATTTTCTATTTTTTATTTCTTTATCTTTTATTTCTTATTAATAATTGTAATATTATTAAATTAAATCAAATTAAATTATTTATTTTCTAGGATATCATTATATATAATAATTTTTGAGATTGTTAATTATATTAAATTATTATGTAAATTATAAAAGATCATTACTCAAATATATGTTTACTATTACAATTTGTCAGAATTATATATAATAGTTATTGGTTGAGAAGTAAAATACCAGTTATTCTGAAAGAGTGATATGATATTTTATTTATCCTAACTAAAAACTAGTTTATTACTTCAAGCACATAAAGATCATACTTTAAATTAATATTGTTATAATAATAATATTTATAAGTTATAAAAAGTCTATAATATTTGATATTTAACCATTAACAAAAAATATCAGTTCATTAAAATCAGCATGAACCTAATAGATTGATAATAAATTAATAGTATAATATAAGTATAATATCAAATTTATTTAATATATATAAATTTCTCAACTTTAGCATAAAGAATACTATTTAAATTTTATATCATAATATATTTTAATGAATATTTTTACTGATATTACTATTTTTATATGATTAAAGATATATATTATGACTAAAGATAGCATTGTAATATTGTGATGCTTATTTGTCACCTGTTACAGCTTAAATTTTAATAATGCTGCAATTCGTTGCAATATTGTGATGCTTATTTATCACCTATTGTAACTAATTGAGATGCCATTTTTAATTATAACTATTTATTTGTTTAATCTTTTTAATGTATTAATTATTATATTTCTGGTATTTTTCTAATTGAATAATATTAAATAGAGATTAATTAAATAAAAATTAATTACTTAAATTCTATCTATTTAGTTTTCTATTATTTTATTTTTCTTCAATAGGAGATTCTGATTGTATTAAAAAATAGCAATAAAGAAGAATAATAAAGTATCAATCAGATAGTATCTTATTAAAATTTATTTATCTGATTGATAATAAATCAATTAACTTTTATTTATTTAATTCATAATAAACTAATTAATTAATATTTATCAGATTAGTAATAACCTAATTAATTTATATTTATCTTATTGATAGTAAATTGATTAAATACATTTGTATAACTTATATATTATTTATTAATTATTAATTATATTATCATAATTTTTATTATAAACTTTTAAAACTATGCTATAATTTCTTTTAATTTGCTTATCATTTTTCTTTTATTTACTTTTTTTATTACGATCCTAATATTTTTTATTATTATTTTATTATTTATCTTATTCTTCTTGTTTATTTTATATTTTATGTTCATTCTATGATGTAAACAGCTTAGTCGCATCAAATGACTAAGCATCTGCTGAAAATTTTACCGATCATTTTCATATTAAATTCGTAATTTCATTAGTCAAAACTTCAACACGTGATCAATTATAATCACGTAATAGCAATTAAATCGCGTCATTTGACATCATTCGCAAACTTTTTTTAATGTTCTTTTTTTATTTCAATTTAACAGAATTATAATGCCAAAAGTAAATAAATGTACTAAACAGTCTCAGGAAGCTATTAAACAATGCTAAAAGCAAAAAAAAAGCTCTGAAAAAATTGTGTTTGAGCTATCAGATACTAAATCTGATGAATTTGATGAATCATGGTTTAGTAATTTTTGGATAGAAGGTAAAAAATACGTTTCGATAATGATGAATTTATGAATAAAATGCAAGCATGAAAACTAAATATGCTATAATAACTGGTTGAAAATGCTAAGTCACATAAATGGGCTGTAGATTCATGTAGGCCAGTATACAAAGATGATGCAGAATCAACATTGCGTAATAAGAGAGCTTATTGGAAAAAAGCAGCTTTAGGTTCTAAAAAGATTACTGAAATGTTTATAATAAATGAAACTGCTGAACCTAATGTAGATAATAATAATCTTACATTTGATATTAGTAGTGATGATGATGATGATGATAAATTCTTATTAGAATCTCTGGATTTATTATTAAAAAAAAACGATTTACAGCTTTAGATGGTAAGTCAATTCCTTCATCTAGTCCGAGATCAAGGATATACAAAGATGGATGTAAGTAACCTGCTTGCCTAAAGCTTAAATAAAGGTCTATAGCAAGCACGACTTATCCACTTCTAGGCTAATCAATGGTTTAGTAACAGTATGATCATTACATCTAAACGTGGATATCATGCAAAAGTTAGATCTTTTCTTTTACATGAAGATATTAAATTGCAGGTCACTGAATATCTACGCGTATATAAATTTAAATTAAATATTGCTGACTTTGTAAAGTTTATTGAGAATGAGGTTATTCCTGCTCTTGGAATAAAAGAAAAAACAAGTATTTCATACTCAACTGCACGTAAATGGTTGCATATACTTAGTTGGGAATATAAAGACTATTCAAAAAATATTTATTTTGATGGTCACAAGCGTGAAGATATAGTAGCATATAGACAACAATTTTTGTGACAATAGGCAGAATTACGAAAGTAAATAGCTTCTTATGAAAGTAAGAAATTACATCAGGTAATCTCACCTGTTCTTTCACATGATATTTCTGAGATTGTCCTCATTACCCATGATGAGTCGATCTTTTATGCCAATGATGATATTGTTAAAGCTTGAAATCCAGCAGATAAAAGTCAAATTCGTCATAAATTGCAAGGTCTTAGCATTCACATAAGTGACTTTCTTTATGAATCTATTGAGCAACTCCAGCTTTTAAAAGAGGAATGTACTATCAACGATTCACTTCTTGATGATGAGTGACTTATATACACTAAAGCTTATGTTATAATGTATCCCAGTATAAGTTATGATAGTTGGTAGATAAATAAGGATGTTGTTAAACAGGTAAAAGAACGAGCAATCCCAATATTCGAACGTACTCACTTAGAAAAAGTTGCCCTATTTTTGTTCAATAACAGTTGCAATCACAATGCATTTGCTGATGATGTATTAATAGTTTTGAGGATGAACTTGAAAGATGGTAGAAAACAACCACTTCTTCATGATGGTAAAATACCTGATAGATCGCTTCACATCATAACATTTATAGATATTAATGAGACAGTAAAATCTAAAGGTATCTGACGAGTTCTTGAGAAGCATAGTTTATGAATGTCAGGTTTAAAAAGGAAATGCAATGCGTGTACACAACATAATTCTGATTTAGATAAACTTAACTGTTGCATAACACGTCTCCTTTCTTCCCAGCCTAACTTTGCATCATAAAGGATACATCTATAAAAGGTAAATTGCAATTAATTATATATGTATTTATTTATTTCAATATTCAAATATAATTAAAAAATACTTATCTTTTTAGGTTATTGAAAAGTAGGATATATGTGTATATTCTATCTGAAATTCCACTAAGAGCTTAATTATATTGAGTTCTTTTAGGCAGAAATAAAGCGGTATTCACGTCTTTATTGCAATTATTTGTTCAATAACCTTAAGGAAGTTGTATCGCATGTATTAGATTTAATTAGCCTAATAAAAATTCGCCAATTTGCACATCATTTTGTATGTTACATAAGTGCTTATAAGCTTAGACTTTCAGGTAAGACAGCTTTTTTAAAAAGCTAAATAAAAAAATATTTGTTAAATATTTAAAATAAATTTAAATTAAACAATTTTTTATTAATAAATTATAAACCTGTAAAAATTTTTGTATATCTTTAATATAGTCTTATTTATCATTTGAAAGAATATATTTATTAAGGTCTTTATTAGCTAATGCTATATTATGAAGATGTTTTTGCAGTTAAATAATATCGCTCTTATCATCAGGTTCCTGAAAACGTTTTAGAAGAATTCAGAGATATGTAAAAATAAAGTTTTAAGCTGCGATTAGCCAATCATATCCTATCATATATTTTATACAAACCAATAATATTTCAAGCACGTAATAATGTAGATGCTGAAAATTCCGCTATTACTATTAAAGTTAATGTTAAATAAAACCTAACTACAAAAAATTTTTATAATAAATTGAATTAAAACTATATATTATATTAAAGATCATATCAAGTTTTATTAAATAACGTATTATTTTTTAATATTTTTATAATTAAAAAAAAATTCTTTACATTTTAAAATTACTGAAAATTATTGGATGTGACTAAGCTATTTGCATCATAAATATCAAATCATTTTCTATCTTAATTTTATTGTAAACTCAATTATATTAAGAACTTTAAAATACAGCCAAGAATTTAGTCAATCAAATTGTAATTATTTATAAACAGAATTACAAAAAATTGTTTTATTAGCTTTTACTTCTTTTTCACTTATAACTATTTGTCAATATATAGGTTGATTGCTAAGAAAATCAGGTTCTGGAAATTTTTTAACAAATTTGAGACTTTTATTACATTTTAGTTTTTGATGTTATTAGATTAAAATGTATTAAGCTCTTAATTCAAGTCAAAAATTTCTCAGAACATGATTTTCCTAGAAACCCTCCTATATAATAAAGATATTTCACTATATAAATGTATACAAAAAAAGGTCTAACTAATCAAATAGCAGAATTTGCAGTTAAAAAATATCGCTTATATTATCAAGTTCTTAATTTAGTTTTATAAACAGTTATTATTTAGCAGACTATAAGCAAAAAGAAAAATAAAAAAATTAGTAATATATAAAATTTGTACATATTAATAAAAATAATTAAAATAAAATACTTATCTTTTAAAAAACTTTCTAAAAATCTAAATCTATTAAAAAAGATCATTAAATCATTTTTATAAGATTGTGGCTTTTGATCAGTATTATAGAAATAAAAATTAATTAATCAAAAGTAGAAAATTTGATCATATTGTCATCATGAAATTCTTCAACTCAGGTTAGTCATGTTATTAAGTCTCTACTCAAAATTTCTAACTGCAGTTTACTGTGACTAAGACATTAGAATCTACCTAATTCTTAATTTTACCAAATTTACACGTTAAACTTAAACAAATTTATTAAGTATGAAGATCTGAAAGACAAAATTATAAATAATTTAATTAAAGAATTCAGATGACAAACTCAATTATAAATAATATATAAGGATCATGTCAGACTATATGAAGACATGAAAAGTCAGAAAGATATAAGTTTTGAATGATTTCTTTATTAATATCGAAACTCATATTTGCAAGAAAATTAATTTACAATATAAGCAAAAAGTCTATCTATTTATACAAAATTTCTTTTATTACAGCTAACTAATTACTATGCTATAAACTAACTAATTTAATAAAATAAAATATAAGTAAAATAAATATATTGAGAATAATAAAAATACGTAAAATAATAAATATATAAAATATAACAAAAATAACAATAAAATTTAGAATATTAAAAATAAGCATAACACTAAATATTCTTAGACTTCATTTAATTTATAAAATTAGGATTATCATTAGTATTTGAAAGATCTTTAAAATTACGTAGATCCTCTGTATTTTCAGAATTCTGGATTAGGAGATCGTTATACTGCATCATCCATGTGATTTCATTATGACTGATCAATTGCTCTATTGATAATATAAATTATGTATGAAGTGATCAAATTTTCTGATTTAATAATAAAATAACCTCACTTTAAATTGCTACTATTTTATTGAAAATAGTTTTATTAGAGTTTTAAAAATAGTTTTGTTAAGCTTAAGTTATTCTATTATTTTATGATTAATTATAATTATATTTTATGATTATCATTTTTTTAAGTGAGAAGTAGCAATTTGAATTTTATTAATTTTATTAGTTGGAATTAAATTGTATACATTATATAAAGCCAATGCTATTCTTAATATATAATATTGATAAGATAAAGAATATAAAAAAATAATTTATTGTATAATAAATATGATTGGTTATTATTATTATTTATAAGTACAGTTTAGCTAACTGTATAAAGTTTATATATTTACCTTTATAAAGTTGGTCTAAGATAATCTGAGATGATTTGAGATAATTATTCAAATTTTTAGTAAGTAATCAAAACATTTTAAGAAAATAAATATGATTATTAATTTTTTATTTAAAGATAAACTTTATTGAATCTTTAATGGTAAAAAGAAAAAAAAGTAGATATATAAAAAATAATAATCTTATATATGTCAATATTGTTACTTAGTATCTCTTCATAAAATTATAATTTATATATTATTTTAAAATTAACATATTTGCAAATTATATGATTACTATAATCAAAATTGTATATTTAATAATAAAGTAATAAGTGAATGAAACTTGTGTATTTTAATAAGCAAACAAAATTAATTTGAAAGTGATTAATAATATTTATGAAAAAGGATCAGTGCTTACATAAGTTGTATATAATAATTTAAGTTACATATTATATTATAAAATAAGTAACTTTTAATATTAAATAGTATAAAAAATAAATATTTATGATGTTTTAATATATCTGTTTATAATAGGGATGTTAAGCGGTCCTTAACCGGTCCTTACAATTTAAGAGATTACTAACTCGAGAAGTCTAATCACTTATCTATAATAAGTCAAATTTTTATAATTAATTTGTAAAAGTGAAAATGATATTCAAAATTGGGCAATTTTTGATGGGATCGCTAAGTATAGGACCGGTCCTTGGGACCCGATCCTAAGTCCTTAAATTTTAAATTTTAAGAAATTCTGGGATTCCAAGAGGGGTTATTATATATTTCATTTAGTAGCTCATTAAAACATTATAATGACGAAGTTTCATAATAAATTTGTAAATATAATTCTTTTGTCATTTTCTTGGGACTTTTAGGACCGCTTAGGATCGCTTTAACATCCCTGGTTTATAATACTAGATTAACTTTTTTCTAATGAATATAATAAAGAATTACCAGCAAATATTAGTAAACTTTTTATCTGAATTAATTAATTAATAACAAGTAAATCTTTATATCAATCATTACTAAAAAACTTTCATAATCTTTATTCATCATAGATTATTTATTTTAAGATAAGATAACAATATACCTAATATTTTTATTACAACAAATACTCCGCGATAAAGTAATACAAGCTTCACATGTTTTATACACTAACTTATTTAGACTAGATAGGCAATTTGATGACAGAAACTTGCATCATTTAAACATTTCGGCTAAACTGATACAAATTAAGAACAGATTTGTGACAATCACCTGTAACCTTATTAATCTCCAAAGCGAATGAATTTTAAAAGTTTATTGCGCTAACCCAATAAAGAAATACATTGATTTATCCGCGGGAAATTTTTATCCATAAAAACCTGTTCAATACTTTAAACCTTAAAACCTTATTCCTTCATTTTTATGTAAAAATATCTATACTGTATATATTTTCTTTACATATATTTTACAGTATATTTATAATGGAATCACCATATCAAGAAGAAAATGTCGCTTTATTATCAGATACGGATACGGTTTTCAATACAACCTCAAATTCCAGTATTAGCCCTACAGAAATTAATATATTGAATGGTCATGAAGAAGCTAATTTTGATATCACCGATCATTCAAATTATGGATGGTTTGGTAGGTTTCGTAGGTCAACTACTGCTGTTATGATTGTAGCGGCAATGGCTCTTTTCACGTAAGTATAACTAAACTAAATAAAGACCGTAAAGTTTTTTAATGTATGCTTCAATTGTATAAATATATATATTTTTTTGCTGTACTCACATTAGTGATATGATCGTGTACGGGATCGTTTTACCTATCTTACCACTTATCGTCCATGAAAGACTTGGACGTGATTCTAAATCTATTGGATTTCTATTCGGTTGTTATGGTAATTAAGATCGTTATAAGGATATTTAATAATTTTAATGAATTCGATCAGTTTTTTATTAACATAACTTTTATGTTAGCTATTGGATTGTTAACTGCTACTCCCATTTTTGCTGTGTTTAGTGATAAATACCATACCAGAAAGGTAAAACTATCACTATTCCGTTCATTTAAATAAAGGTTTGATCTATTTACCAAAATTTTCATTCTTTTTTTTTTTAAATAAAAAAAAAAAGGTTCCAATGTTATTTGGTATGGCATGCCTTGCGATTTGTTCATTATTATTTGGAATAGCTGATAAATATTGGCAACTGGTTTTCGCTCGAATCGCACAAGGTGCAGCCGGTGGTGCATCATGGTAACTTTTATTTTTTATATTTTCACTTTTATTCTTTCAATATTATTTGACTCCAACATACAAATATAGGACATTGAGTTTGGCTATGTTAGCAGATAGGTTTGGATCAGGACCAAAACTTGGTGTAGTTATGGGAACAGTCTTATCAGCAAATACGTTAGGAGCAATAATTGGACCTTTAGTTGGAGGAGTACTTTTTCAATATTGGGGTTATGGGGCACCATTTATATTTTGTGCATCGTTGGCATTTTGTGGTTTCTTGACTATCTTAATGATTGTTGAACCTTTAGATTTAAAATCATCCGGATTAGATATAACGGCAAATCAACCTGTTGATGAAAATTCTATCATTGACGAAGATTTAAATAATATGAATCAAGAATTTTCTACAAAATCTCCTTCTATTTTAAATTTCATTTTAGATTGGAATATAATTACGATTTGTTTTTCTATTATTGTTGTTGGTAGTGTATTAGCCGGTATGTATCGAAGAAAAAGTTTTCTCTTTTTTTTTTTTTTTTTCATCATCTCTTTTTGAATTTTTAGGAATTGAACCAATTCTACCAATTTATCTTCGAGGAAAATTTGATGCAGATGCGTCACAAATTGGATTAATATTTATTGCAATAGCGATACCTACATTTTTATCACCAGCGGTAGGATATGTATCATTTTATTTGGGACAAAGAAAAACGTGCGGTATCGGTATAATATTATTAGGTGTCGCGACACCATTAATTTCTTTACCAAACAACTTATGGATGGTATGGTTACCATTATTATTTTTTGGTGCTGCTTTTTCTATAGCAACAACGCCGTCATTACCATTACTTGGACATTATGTTGCGCAAAAAGGTGGGGGTGCTTATGGTCAAGTATATGCTTTATGGAACATGGCATATTCCATTGGAATGTTTGTTGGACCAGTTATTAGTGGTTTGTTAGTTGAATCATTTGAATTTCAAAATACACTTACAATATTCGGTATTACTGCTTTGGCTACTGCGCCTTTTGTTTTTGGAAAAAGAAGCGGTAGAAGGTTTGAGCAGGTTCCTACTGACGAGTTCGTTGATGTGGCGTAGGATAGCTTTTGATAAATCTAGTAATATAAATTTAGTTAGTGTGTGTGACAGTATTGCAGCCAATCAGTATTATTATTTATTATATAAATATTATAAAAAATTTATAACATTATTCACTCACTCTTTCTTTAAAAATAAAAAAGGTAGTATATAGACACAGGAATAGTATTTTATATTTATATTTATATATATATATATATGACTTTTATTTTATTTTAAATTGAAATTGGATAAGTAGACTTTACGAAAAATAAACGTTAAGCAATAATGGATCCTTACGCGCCTTTATTACATCATCATAAGTATTTTTTAAATCGTTGCAAATTGAATTTTTTTTAAATTATTTATTTCATTTCTTTATTTATTTATTTATTTTTTTTTTGATGAAATACTTCAGAGATTAAATGAAGAGATGAAAAAATTATCCGACATACATTCCAAATTATTAATTAGAAATCAAGTACTTGTTGAATTTGCTAATAGGAAAGAAAGAGAAAAAAGAAAATTGGTGGAATAGATAATAAATATTATGTTTAAAAGATTTGCTCTAAATGTAAATTGAAGAGAGAAATTGATATAAATCAGACTGAATAGAATATAACTATCGACTCGTTTATTACAAGACTTTATGCAAAGTGTTTACAAATTACAATATTACATAGCAAGTATTTATTTATAACATAACTTAGAATGTTTTTATATAATAATAAAAATAATTATTTGTTGAATTGTTTCTATGAAGATAATTCTACTTGTTATTTTGAATAACAACTAAACTCATAACCTGATTCTGAAAAGAATAAAAAAAAAGGGAAAAGAGAAAAAATAAAAATAAAAAAGTGTTGAATAATAATACCGTGTTAATCATCGTCCTTCACACCACTCATTTTCTCTTCTGACTTGTTCTTCTTCTTCAGGGGTAAAATCGTTTGCAATATTAAATGTCTTACGAATTTCTTCAGGAGATTTTCCTTTAATCATATTGGCAACAGTTTTACAGGTAAGATCAAGAAGAGGTTTGATATCAAGATAGTTGGAAGCCTTAAAAATAAATGAATGAATTTTAACGTTTATATAATTAACTTGGTTCAAGCTTAATGTTATTTTGACATATTAAACCAAATAGCACTTCGCGGGATCAGATTAGGTTTTCATTTTCATAAAATATCAATTTGCTAGCAATCGGTCAGGAAGCAAAGGGCATATATTACTAGTTACTGCCATGCGGAAGTGATATCATCTATACGTATGTAATACACGAAAAATATTTTATTTACCAAAATCAATTCATATAACGTTCCTTGATCCACTTTGCAGAATTCTGCATCCCAATCATCGATATCATCGGTCTTTTTTGTATCATCATCATGAGCTGGAACTGGATCATCACGATGGTGTATACAATATTCGATTACTTTTTGGAGAATAGGCCCAGTAACATTTGGAAGAGGTATTGCTATTAATAAAAACATTAATGAAAAGAAAAAAAAAAATTAATGAACTCTAATAGAATTATTTAAAGAATTGGCAGGGAAAAAGTTGACCTTCAAAGGTAAGAGAAAGTGACAAACAATTAAGAATTCGCATCACTACTTACCCATATCACTTTCACCTACATCTTCCAACATATTTTTTAATAATACTGATTTCTCTGCAACGTCTCTTTCAACTTTAAATTCCGTCCCCTCAGAAGACGTTAACTTAACGTTTCTTTGTTCAGGTGCTCCTGTCATACTTTAATATTTGTTAAAAAAGACGAACGAAATTTAAAAATGTTTTGAAATTGCAGGTTTTTATACAGATATCAATCATCACGAGATAATCACGAGAGCCGGATTTTTCAAACGTCGTCACATGTCATTAGGAATTCTGATCATCTGATGGTGAATTGTTAAATAAATTAACTAATGAAATAGAAATGCATGAAAGTTTAGAGTCGACTTTTGTTTGACTTCATCGATCTGGTGAGTGAGTCCATCTTCGTTCTCAGGCGTAAAGTTTATATCTTCGCTGAGAACCTCTTTAAGTATTAGTGTTTAAGAAAAAACTCAGTTAGCTATTAAAAGGCATTATTTGCTTGTTTGAAACTTTTTTTTTTTTTTAAGGAATAAACTCAAGGCCCACATAAATTTCTCAGTAAGAAACTGTACTTGTTAAAAAACATACATATCCAAAAATAATCTATTTTATTGTTCAAAAACTTTAGTTGAATTTTGCTTCGTTATTTATCGAAAAACTTTACTATATCTGATAAACTTTCTAGTTAAAAAACTGATATCATTAAAAAACTAATTTACAACTTCGAACTAGTTTCTGTTATTTTCTTCGTTTCCCCTTTCTATTTATAAACATTCCTTCCTTTACATGATGCATAAACCTTCGATTTTTGACAAACCATCTACCTTCAAGATAAAAAAAAAAACAAAAAAAAAAAAAAACTGAAAAGCAACACACAAAGCATGAATCTCACCAATTTTTCACTCTTTTTTGACCTTTGGAATCGTTCTTTATTATTTTTTTTTTTGTGTAGAACAAAGATACATTTTTGTTCTATAACAATTCCTTACCACCCTTTTATCGAAATTTAGAAGTCAAAACGCTCTAATCACAAACAACCGTCACGTAAGATGAATTCTAAACGTCGAGTGGATCATTCTGATGACGAAGGTCTTCATCATAGTCGTGATAAATTCACACGCGAACGTAGAAGCAGTGTTGATCGTAGAGATGTCCGTGACCGTGACCGCGAAAGAGACCGTGAAAGGGATCGTGACCCTCGCGATCGCGAAAGAGATAGGGATCGTGGCAATTATATACGCAAAAGAGGGAGTAATTCTCCCGAAGATCGAGGTAACGGTAATTTCTCAATTTTTTTTAACGGGAAAATATATAACAACTAATAAATTGATATTAAAATTGTTATCTAGATCGTCGTTTGAAGAGGAGGCGCTCGATTTCTCCAAGGCAGTCATCGGATGGTGGCGATCATTATATTCCTAATTATGATAAGGACGGATATACACCTGCCCCCAGGTATGTTGGAAGGCCAGGAGAGATTCGTTTCCCACACCCATCTGGATTTCAAGTAATGCCAATGGGTAAGCTTTTATCAGTTATAAAATACGTCAACTATTATTATTTAGTTTTCTAAAATTGTTGAAACATACAGGGTTTGGTGTTGGACCTAATCCTCAAATGTTACCTCCTGGTGCACCGATGATGCCAATGGATTGGACAGGTCCAAGGTAAGATTAAAAGTGATTAAATTAGTGGGTTTTCTCTTTTAAATACAAATTTGTTATTTTTAGGCAAGAAGCACCAAAAGATCCTGATCAACTGGATTTCTTGGTAACATTCAAATACTATTCTGAATTTATGCAGCATTCGAATCCAAAAAATCGCCTTTCTGATGAGGAGTTGCATAAAAAATATAATGAGTATAAGGAAGCTTTTGCTCTTAAGCAATTGAAAACTTTTTTTGAAGCACATAAAAAAGAAGAATGGTTCCTCGAAAAATACCATCCAAAATACATAGAAGAAAGAGCCGTTGTAACGAAAGAATTGAAAAAGAATTTGCATAAGAAATTTATTTCGGACTTGAAAGATGGTTTACTTGATGGAATTAACAATGATGTATATGAAGACAATAAGGAGGATTCCAAGCAAGAAGGTTTAATATTTTTATTTTATTTTGTACTTTTTAAAAAAAAAAAATTTTTTTTTCATTTATTAATTTTTTTAATATTAACAGATGGTATAAAAATTGATTCTAAAGATCCAGATGAAGATTCAAATCGACTTTTCATTAAAAGCGTTTCACCAAATATTCCAAGACAAAAAATTGAGGAAGTATGTAAAATTTATATTGCATATTAAGATTGTTAATTTATGAACTGACCAGCTCTCATGTATATATGAAAAAGATGTGCAAGACAATTGAAGGATTTCAATATCTCGCATTATCCGAACCTAATCCTCAGAAAAAGTTTCATCGTTTGGGCTGGATTGTCTTCAAAGAAGGAACCGATATGGACAATGCGTATGAAAAGCTTAATGAACAAAAGGTATACCGCACGTCTTTAAATTTCTTTATAGAAACATTATTAAAATTCTCATTATATTTTCAATAGATTGATGAGTTTGTCTTTTACCTTGCTCGTCATAAAAATCAAACCGGACCTGTACGCAACAGAATTACTCCTGACATTGCTTGTAATAGCGACCGGTTAAAAAAAGATTTGATTCAAATTCAAAAGCTTTGTGATAAGTTGGATAAGGATGTTGATATTAGAGGAAGCGAAGAAATTAAATCAAGATTTGTTGTCAATGTTGACGATCTTCAAGAACGCGAAGAATTGAGCAAAGTAATTAAAAAATTTTTTTTTCATCTGATTGAATAAGTCTTTTAACTTTTGAAATTCAAATAATTTAGGTAAAAAGAGCATTGGATATTCACATTGAATATTTGCGTCGTACACATCTGTTTTGTTACTACTGTGGTAGTGAATCCGATTCTATTGAAGAACTTGCAAGAAAGTGTCCTGGCCGTCACCTTAGAGGTGTTGCAGGTAGCGAGGGAAAGACTTCAGTCAACAAGAACAAAGAGAAACAAGTTAACTGTAAGTGACTTATTTGTTACTTGATTCACATGCGTTTGTTTGATAAGTAATAACTTTACCTTTTTTCATTATATTTATAAAGCTTCCCAATGGCTAAAGACCTTGGATCATAAGATAGCTTACAAAACTGAACCCTGGAAATTTGAAAGTGAAGTTGAGAAACATGGTGGAACTAGTCTCAAAAAGTAAATTATTTTCTTTTTTTTTTTAAAAAAAAAAAAAGTTAAATTTATTTATCTATTTAATTTTATTTACATCATTTTTTTTTCCACGCCCTCTTTCCTCCAGAGTTTTAGAAAAGTTTTATCAAGAAAATGTTATTGAAGTAGACCCTCAACGTAAATTTAAATGTAAACTTTGTGGTAAATTATTCAAGGGAGCCGATTTTGTTAAAAAGCATATCGATTATAAACATCATAACGCTGTTGAAAACACTACAGATGACGTAAGTTCGGATGATGTAAGTTCTTAATTTAATTATCAAACATCCTTATCGATTATGTACTAAATATCCTATATATTTGGGTAGACAAAATTCTTCAATAATTACGTGCTTGATCCCAATCATCTTCTTCCAACCACACCACCTAATCCGACTGCTGCGTTGAACGTTCCTCCGAATGTAACTCCTATTCCAACTAATCCTTTCCCAGTTATTCCCAATGCTCCACCACCACCATTCATTGGATTTAATTTTCCGATCGTTGGCGCTGCTGCTGGAACACCTCACGATCAAATTCCAAGAATTGGTTTCGATGCAAGAGAAGATCGTGGACAAAAAAATAATCGAAAACCGTTATCTCGAACGAGACCAAAGTAAGTAAAATACATTATAAGTTTTTTATGATAATTTTTAAGATTTCTCACATGATATATATATATTTTTTTACAGTGAAAGTTCTGATCCACGTCAAGTAAAATCTTATGTTGATTTGGATGCGCCTGCTGAAGGTGACATTGAAATTAAATATTAAAGAACAAACACTATTGAAAAATAATGAACCGTTTTTGTT
Organism: Funneliformis mosseae; assembly: GCA_910592005.1. Lineage (NCBI taxonomy): Eukaryota > Fungi > Glomeromycota > Glomeromycetes > Glomerales > Glomeraceae > Funneliformis > Funneliformis mosseae. Next base: position 20,226 of record CAJVPP010000245.1, on the reverse strand, counting down.
CATTGTTTATTGAACCTGTTATTATATTGGATTGAATATTTAATTAATGAATTGTCATTATCAGAATCTTCAAATGTTGAATATTATAGAATTTATATCTACAATTTTATTTTCCTTTTTTTTTTTAAGCCTTGATTGATTGATTTGATATTTGCAACGACGACAGTAAAAATATATCATGTTTGACGATAATTAATGACAATATATGTTGAACCTGTTTACTTGTTTAAATAAAGAATTGTTAAATCTTTTGTAAAGGTGGTATTTATTTCAGAATTATAGTAAAATAGAATTGGCCTAGGGGTGTTTATACATAAAAAAATAAAAATAAAACTACACTCATTTGATTGGAGTATTTATTATACACTTAAACAACTTTGCCTACGATATTATAAATTTTACTAAAACGATTAAACCAATCATCCAAAACCTTTAACTGGTAAATAAAAAAAAAAAATTAAATTAACTTACAGGTTAAAAATTAAACCGTTATCATTGTTTTATAGACTTACTTGAGATTCATCTAATGTACTATAATCTGCAACAGCGTCTTCTAAATTCAATGAACTCATACCAAGACCCTATTTAATCATCATGATTATTATTATTATTATTATTTAAAAAAAAAAAAAAAAAAAAAAATTGAATTTTAATATGCATACCCTTGAGGCATCTTTTCCTGCAAATACATGATAACTACCATTTGGTCCATAAAGGTTGCGTTTTTCACTAACATCAAATACTGTGCCTTTAACAGCAAGGTAAACTGGAGCAGATGAATCTGAACCGTCAAACTATTAAAGTATATTATTATTTTGCCTTTGGAATCAAATTTGAATTTTTATTTAGAAAATCTGTAGTTAAATTACCTTTGCAAGTTCTGCTGGTGTGAACGGAGTATCTTTGGGCGGGTCCAATACTTTAGAAGGTGCCTCTGATGGTTTTTGACTAGTAAATAAATGTATTAATAATATACAATTTTAGAACTTGAAATTAAATACTTTTTTTAAAAAAAGTATTTTACCTCATTTTCGTTAAATTTTCGAATGAAGGGATAAAATTGATAAATTGATAATGAAACTTGTTATTTATTACAACACGAATGATGAAAAATTATCCAATCAGGATTGCATAATTTAGTAATCAAACAATCAGATCAAGATCAGTAATTCAATAATAGAAATTTAATGAACAAATTAAGTAGTTAAAAAAAAAAAATCTTTATTTGAAGACAAAATTAAATTGCTTTATATGAAAAAAAAAAAAAAAAAAAAAAAAAGGGTTTCTCATTATATAAAATCTCCGCTACACAAAAAATTAAAAGGCCTATCGTTCAAACATATTAAATTATTTACATTAAAAAGCTAATATACCCCAAACTTGAAATATTTCAAGAACCTTTAAAAAGAAAGAAAAAGAAAAACGCCTTTTCATGATTAATTATTTACATTAAAAATACGCAGAAGAATTAAAGCAATTTTGAAAATAAATTTTTACTAAATCGGACAAATTTTTTAAAAACATTACCAAATAAGAAAGCTAAATAAAATAAATAAGAATGATTAATTATAGTTAAAATTTTAATTAATAAGAAGTGTTAAGAAGTGTTAAGCTTACCGTTATCATCACTTTCCCCTGCTTGATGTTTAATAGTTGATAAATCTTTTTCGGCTTTATAAAGTAAAGTGATTGATGATAGCTCCGGTTTAATAATTGATGTTGATGTTGATACATTGTGAGAAATGAAAATTGAAGCTTCAGGGTTATTAAGTGATTTCTGTAATGGAAAACGTTTATTTTTTAATGTGGTATACACTAGACTATTTTGTTCTTTTAGAATAAAGGTGGAAGTTTGTGCAAAAGTTTCGTTTTGAACAGAAATAAGACTAGGAGGTTGTAGTGGGACGACTCTTTTTTTGAATAAATTGTATCTCGACTTGCGAACCGGGATAAGTGATTTTTTGATTGAAGTAATGGTCGAAATACGAGATAGAGTTTCATCTTTTTTAATGGCATCAAAAGTTAAAACGCGTGCTTTAGCATCATCACCTTTAATTGCATTAAAAGATGAAATGTGCACTTGATTATTCTTTTTGACTGAAACGCATGCCCTAACATCCTTCTTTTTAATCGTTGAAGTGCAGGTCCTAATATGGGTCGAGGTGGTCCTAATATGAGTCGAAGTACATGTCCTGATATGAATTGAAGTACGTGTTTTGATGTCTGTTTTTTTGGTCGAATTGATGATTGCAACCTTTGCTTTTTTGGTTGAGATAGGTACCGGAATTTTTGATTTTCCAAATAAAGTAGTAGGTTTGTCGAGTGATTTCTCTTGTCGTGGTACAACCTTTTTTGCTGCTTTGATATGTGGTATATGAGAACTTGTGTTTTTTGTTGTTGGTTTACAATAGTTAACAGGAGCAAACAGGGTCTTATCTTTCTTCAAATTAAGATGCTTGATACTATTAACACGAGAAAGAGCGAGCTTTTCACTTTCATTATCAGGCTGTTTAGCAACACGTGGAATAAAAGATTTTCCGGCTTTTTGCCGTTTAGAATATGTATAGTTAACGGGAACGCTGGGAATATGAGACTTTCTATCTTTTGCATGTTTAAAATTATTATCAGTAACTTGAGAAAATTCCATTGTTAGAAGAAGGTTATTTTTATCAAGAAAAAAAAAAAAAATTTTTTTTTTTATTCGAGGTTGGTTCAGAAATTATTAGAGAAAAGAAAGAAAAAAAAAAGATATTTCGTGGGAATCAAGTTGTGAAAAAAAAAAGGGGTGGGTTGATAATAGCTTTAATTTATACTTAGAAAAGCCCTTTGAAAAAAGCCTCGATAAGTGATTTTATTTATTGACCTGATTAATCTTGATTGATACATAAAAATAACAATATAAAATAGCAACATAAAAAAATAAAAAAAAAAATTTTGGAATCTTAACCCCGAAGCACATTTTCAAATACCTAGAAACTTTATTTCTTATTGTTTTGCAGTATTTTACTTTTGATTGTTTGTTTTACCTTTAAAAATTATTGAAATGAGATATTTCGTACTACAACCAAAAGCTGATAATAAGGTATTAAAAATGAGTTTGATTGCCATATTTCACTGTACTTACAGAACGTGGAAGAACAAGCATTATTATTGTAAAAGGCAAATTAAGTATAAGAATAACTCTATAAAAGTGAACAACTTGCACTTCCTGCATATTTCTTAGATAACGAAGATCATTTTAGGTGAGATTTGATTATATTAAAAATAATAATGAAGTCATCCAATCAGGCCAATCAGGCAGTTCATACAAGTTCATACTCAACACATCGATATCAAAGTCGAACTATAATTTAACGCACAGTATATTCCTTTCACGGAGATTTTTTGTTGCTTCCGTTATATCGAAAAAATATCCATTACTAGACTTATTGATGTAAAAAAAAGGAATTTCTAATAGAATTTTGGTTAGATCTGGAGTTCGATATAATAAAGATACATCATGCAGATGAGAAATTTCTTTCCTGTGCACATTTAAACCTTGTTTTTTAATCAATTAAATTATTTAAAAAAAAAAAAGCTTGGGGGAGAGATTGATAAAGAAAAATCAATCCTGAAATCATTCCTGAATTCGTACCGGATATTAAATGTTTCGATGATAATATCTGAGAAACTAATGTGTGATTTTTTGAATGCATGTTACGTGACCTTTATCCAATTAAGAGTAATTATTAAAAATTCATGTATAAATTAAAAGTACATACATGTATAATAAATAGAATTAATATATTTTAACAATGATTATATTATTTTATTAAAGGTTTATAAGATTAAAATTACAACAAAAAGGATTCGTTTTTATTATTTTAAGAATTTATTTTAAACGAATTAAAATTATTAAAATCTTTTTATTAAATAAAATATTATTTATTAAATTATATATCTTAAAAATAATATTTATTTAATTAAAAAATAAAATTTCATATTTTTAGTTTTGTTTTATTATGATTAAGTTTTTAAAAAAATTTTTAATTTTTTTTTGATTTTATTAAATTTAAGAGATTAAAAAGATTAAAATAATCAAGATAGTTATGATAAATTCTTGAAAAGGTTAAAAAGGTTAAAATTGAATTTTTAAGAAAAAATATTAATTAAAATTAAATGAAATTATTATTAAATTATTTTTTTTACTAACTATTCAATTATTTTTATTATTAAATCTTTTATTATTTCAATTATTTTATAATTATTTATAAAATTAAATTATTTAATTTATTATTAAAAAATAAATATATTTTTTTTAATATATAAATTCTTTTAATAAAAATAATTTAAATAAACTTAAACATTAAAGAAATGCTATATAGAAAGATTGCTAAGAAAATCAGGTTCTAAGAAATTTTTGATTAAAATTAAGAGCTTAATACATTTTAATCTAATAACATCAAAAAACTAAAATGCAATAAAAATCTCAATTTTGTTAAAAAATTCTCAAAATCTGATTTTTCTAACAATCAATCTATATTCTTTATAACTTAATTAAAATAATATTAAAAATAATTAAAATAAAAAAAATTAAAAGTTATTAAAATTTTTTATAATATCTTTTAAATAGTAAAGATTTTAATTATAATTTTATAATTTATTATCATATAAAAATTTACATAATAAAACTTATAAAATTTTTTATTTTTAAATTTTTAATAAAAACAATTAGTATAAAATATTTATAAAGTTAGTTAATAATAGAAACTTAAATTTTAACTTTATAAAGAATTAAAAAATTAAAATATTTTTGATTTTAAATTTATATAAAAAGTTATTAATTAATATAAATTTTTAATTTTATTTAAAAAATATTATTTTACTTTAATTAATATTGATCTTATTATAATTAAAATTTATTTATTAGACTAATTATTTTATAACTAATAAAATTAGTAATATAAATAATAAAATATTAAATTGTATCTTTTAATTTACATGTAATTATTTTTAATATATAAATAATTAATTTTTATATATGTAATATTATTTTATATTATTATTATTTTTTCATTATATTAATTATAGAATTATAAGAAAAATTTAATTAAATAAAAATATTATATAAATAATATTTTAATTTTAAATACTAATTCTAATCAAATCAATAATAGTATAGTAGTAAATATTATAAATATTAAATAATTTTACTAATAAATTCAAATATATATTTTATATATTAATTTAAAATTTGATTTTAATATCAAATATAATATCAGAAGTTTTAACTTAACAATATTTCAAATTTTTTTGTGAATTTATATCATGTAATTAGTAATTGACCAATGAAAAATAAAATATTAAATATTTTTTTTGTATATTATTTTATAATTATAATAATTTAAGCTGAAATTATGATTAATTAACATGATGCTAGCTCAAATTTCAATCAATAATATATGTTTCAAATTCAGAATGATCATATGAAAATTATTCAATTTTAAATAATAGTAACTTTTTATATAAAACTTATTTTAAAATACTAACTGGTAATTTAATAGAGTTAATCTCAAAGAATAAAGTTACCAGTTTATTTTTTTTAAATTTTTATTTTTTTAAAAAGTTTTTTTAAGTATTATATTTATGTTATTGTTATTAAATATAAACTTTTTACATTATATAATAATAAGATATAAATATTATTATAAAAATTATTAAAAAATATATATTATATAATAATTAAAAATATTAAATTATTATTTTATATTTAATTATAATTTAAAAAAAAATTAATTTACAAATTAATAAAAACAATAATAATAAAAATACAGTGATTTTTAAAAGTAAATAATAATTGTAATATTAATTATAAAATATATATTATAATTATATAATCTATATAAAATGTATCATTTATTTTATATATACAGTCAACTCTTAATATCGCAAATTCTTGATATAATAAATTTTTTGAACAAATATAATTAAAATACTTTTGTTATAATGAATTGGTTAATCAATCTCTTAAAATCTTTATTATAGCCTTATAGTAAAATTAAAATCTAAAATATAGAGTTTATTATAACAAGAATTGACTTTATTATATACTATCTCTTAATAAAATTATTTCTAAAATATTAGAAAACTTAAAATATTTTGATCTAAATAATTATAAAAAAATGAAATAAAATTTTTAGATTTATTACATTATGATATATCTAATTTGAATTTTTAAAATTAGTAATTATCAATATATATTAATTTTTTAATTTTTAAAAATAATGTATTATTTAATAATTACAAAAATATAAAATTTAATTTATTGAATTTATCATATTAAAACTTATTAAATAATAGTATTTTTATATTTCTGAGATTAATAGATAGTAAGATATACAAGTTTAAAATTTTAATTTTTTTTATAATAAATTATTATTTATTTATTTTTTAAAAAATCATTAATTAATTACATTTTTTACTTAGAAAATATTATAAAATTTATTACAAAATTATTAATTTTTTTAATAATATATTTTAAAATATTTAAAATAATTAAAAAAATTACAATTAATAAATAAAATTACCTATAAATTTATAAGAAAAACAATAGAAGAAATAAGATAATTATAATACATTAATTTTAGTAATATTTAATAAACAAGTTTTATTTTATTATTTAATGTTTATTAAAATTATAGATAGTTATTTTTATCATATTTATATATATAATAAAACTTGATTTTTATTTTAAAAAAATTAAATAAAATATTATTAAAAAATTTATAAAACATTTTTATCATTATATATAACTACCTTTAGTATTAATAACATCTTAGATTTTTTTTTAACATTATTTTTATTAATTTAATATATATATTTAATGCTGTATTATTTTAAATTTGAGATACATATTTTTATAATACATTTTTTTCTTTAATCTTGATATTAATATCCTAATCAATATCATTTCAAAGATATTTTATTAGATTTAGATTAGGTAATTATAGTGGTTATAATAAAACTTCAACATTATTTTTCTCAAACTATTGTTTTATAAGTATAATGAAGATTTTTTGCAGCAGTATTTCTAATATCTTCAAATATATTATTTTTTACAAAGGTTATTAAAACACTTGATATTTTTATTGTAATACTTAACATAATAACTGACATAAAAATATGTTTATAAATCAATTTATAATGTAAATAATATATATTAAATAATCAGCAATTATGTGAAATTATATTAATTTACTTTTATAATATGAAAATACAACTTTTAATCATACATTAAAAAACTTTAATTATCTGAAAATAAATAATGTTATAATAAAATTATATTGCTTATTTTTGAAAGAATATAGTATTATTTATCTAAACTAAATATTTAAAATTGAATTTATCTGATTAATTTACTTTACTTTAATCATTTACTATTTAATCTTTAAATTCTTTAGCAAATTAAACTTCTTTTACAATATTTTTAGACAAAAGTAATTTTTTACACTTTATTCTAATTATTAAACTATTAATACAAACTTCAATTTTATTATTAATTTGTAAGGATTTTTTAATTAAACAAGTATTTAAATACTATTTATCATTAAATAACTTATATTAATATACTCATCTTTTTTATTTAACTTATATAATTAACCTAAATAATATTTATTTTTAATGTTATTAGTTTTTTTATACTTCATTTTGAGATTTAAGATAGTTATATAACTATTATAACTAATTTTAGTAATAATTTCTCTAAAAATATAACCCTTTTCAAGAATTATAACTGCTTATATTCTTTGTTTAATAGTAAGTTTAACCTTTTAAAATATAAAGAAAAAAATTTTTTAAAGAGTATAAACATATATATATATATTTTTATTAATATATTAATTATTTATTATAAAATTTTTTTTTTAGATTTTTTTTAAAAAAATAATAAAAATAACTGATTATAATCTGAAAGAAAATGGTGATATAATATTAAATTTTGTTAAACAAGTTAGGTATTTTTATAATATTTTAAAATAATATATATATATTATTTATCTTAAAAATATTAAGTTACATATATTTATTTTGATCAACAAATACGTAATTTCATATTTTATAAAATTTGATTAATTATTTTTGTAAAATACTATTTATATAAAAAATATTAGTAAATAAAAATGATTATAATATAATCTACTTAAAAAAATGTAAATTAAATATTAAATATTAAAAATTTTATGATTAAATTATATTTATAATAGATTTCTTTTTTTTAATAAAATTTATTTTAATAAAATTGTCATTTTAGAATTAAGCAATATTTAAAATTAGCATTTTATAATTAAAGAAAATAATAATAATACTAAAATTTTCTTAATAATTTTATTGATAGTTTATTTTAAGAAATACTATTTAAAATTTCAAAACTTAAAATTCTGATAGGTTAAATCCCAAAATTCAAAATTCTAAAATCTAAAATCTTAATAGGTTCAAAATTCTAATAAGTTAAAATTCTGATAGAAATGATATTTTGAAATTAGTTCACTTTAATTTTTCATATTGCTTGAAATTAAATTTTAGAATTTTTTTTTAAATTTTAAATAGATAAATTTTTTTAAATATTTAGTTTTTTATTTATTATATTAATTATATATTATATATATTATATATAATTTATTTATAGTTTATTTTATATATATAATTTATATTTAATATATTAAATAGTTAATTATATTATTTTAGCTATTAGAGCTAAATTATGTAATAGTATTATTATATTTAATTAATTAACTGTTGCTGATCAATTTTTATTTTTTATATTTCTATTTTATATATCCTTTAATTTTATTATATATAAGTATTAATTATCTTATTAATTTTTTATTTGTAAAATGATCAGCCAATCAGGAATTATCATGCAGCAAAGATTAGCGAATTATTATATAAAGAAATTCAGCTACTTTTTATATAATAATTTACTGATCTTTGCTGCACAATAATTCTTGATCAGCTAGTTGAATTTAATAAATTTAGTTTATTAGAATTACTACACTAAGAAGAATCAGAATCCAGTATCAATTTTGTAGTAGTTAATATGCTTAAAAATTATTTCTATATCTGATTTTATTATGTAAGAAATTTTGATATAGATTGTTAATTTACATAAAATTGGTATTATTAATTTAATACTAAATTTTATCAAGATATCCTTCAAGATTTGGATTTTAAAATAAGTATAAGATCATATTTTTAGCATTTGTGATTGATGAATTATAGCTGTTCAAAAATAGTTAATTATACTTGCATTTCTTTTATTGCCTACTATAAATCTAATAAAAATATATTTTTAGAATTTTAATCTGTCAGAATTTTATATTTCAAGATTTTAAACTATATTATAATAAGCTTAGACACATTTTAAACACTATTATTAAAGTTAAAATAGTACTAAATATGTTAAAATTTTACAAATGAATATGTTAACTTTATAATATTTTTGCGTATATATATATATATTATATTTTAATAATATTTTATTTCTAATAAATTAAATACTTTAATTTTATATATACTCTAAAGTTAAGCATACATTTTCAAAAATAATTAATATGTTTTTTTTAGGTAAAAATGCTCTTGTACTAGAACTTTTTCAGGTAAAATATAACTAAAACTATTATTTTCATAATAAAATGTTTTTACATATTTAAATAATATTATATATATATTTATATATATATTTAGGTTTATCAAAATAATAACTAGATACAATCAAATCATCATAACAAATATATTTAAAACTATCTTTATATATATATATATATATATTATATATTTATTTTTATCATCAAAAAAAGATTTGCAAATAAATTAGTCTTATCTGAATTATTTTATCTACTAACTATTATAGAAAAAATCATATTATTATTAAATAACTAATATTTTAGGATGATTCATATTTTGTAACTTTATCCATATCTAAAAAATAAAATTTTATAGCTATCTTTGAATTTTTGCATAATAGATTAAAAATTAATATTTTTGATTTCTATTAAAAGATATTATATATTTTGAAAAAATTTTCTTCATTAAGAGATAATATAAAAAAATATAAATTAAAGAAAATAAATTATAAGAAGTATATAATTAGTATTATTATTATTATTATTATTAGCTAAAGTTTGTTAGTTTCTAATGTAGTAATAGGTGATACTAAGATAGTTTTAAAAACTATTAATACTATTACTTTTTTTTAATTCACTAACACTTTTAATCAACTTATTATGCTTAACTAATGAGTATTAGTTTCTAAGAAATTATTTTCTAATAATTTTTATATTAAAACTGTAGATGTCTGCTGAAACCTTCTTAAAATAATTTCATCATACCCTTTTCTATATTTTTAATATAGTTTCAACAGTTTCAGCTTTCATCATATCAAAAGGATTTCATCATATCTCTTATTATAATTTTAATATAGTTTTGTCTAAATTTCAACTATTATTAAGGGGTTTTGTCTCTCATCTATAATTAAAACTAAACTTTTCTTATTTGCATTAATTCATTTCTTTACATTTTTTATTAATTTCTTTTATACTAAAAAAATATCATGTTTTAATTTTTTCATTTTTAATTGAAATATCTATATTTCTTTCTTATTTTGATTAATAAACTTCTGATTTTATAGAAAATTTATTCTCAGTTTTTGCAAGAAAAATATCTTTATAAATAATTTAAAGCTTAAAATTATTAATCTTTAATTATAAATATCTTATTTCTTCTTCTTACTATTATATATAATGTTAACAAAAAAAATTACAATTCCAAAATATTACGTGGGATTTGTCAATCAATGATGATTTCACGTTAGATGATGTCACTATTGTGCTAAATAGTGATTAATAATAATTTCTGTTTTACCTGTTTCTTCTATATTTTTTATACAGTCTGTTTATTCTGTTTTATTTGTAAATTTCTTAACGTTTATAATTTATTTTATTTCTTTTTATTATTTTTATAATTATATTATTTTTATTATTTTATTATATTTAAATATATTTTTATTAAAACATATATCTATATTTAGTTAATTTATAACATAGCAAGTAGTTAGCTATAACAAATTCATTTTATATAAATAGAATAACTTTTTGCTTAAATTGTAAATTAATTCTTTTGCAAGTTTATTAACTTAGTTATAAATTTTTAAACTTTTTTGCAAATTTCAGTCTTATAATTAAAGAAATCAATTTAAATTCATACAAAATTACTTTTTCCTTCAACATTATTTTTCATCTAGAATTTGTTGTGATACACTATATTAACTTGCTATTAAGTTCGTCATTATGAGTTCAACTAATATATCTTAAATTCTAAGATGTAATAAATTACTGAGTTGATTCAAGTAGAACAGATACCTATAGGACTTAGAGAAAATCCTAAAATCAAAAACTCTAATGTGTAGAATCAATTGCCATAGTCTTTTAACTTAGATGTTAAGATAACTAAAAATGAATCTAATGACAATAATTAAAAAGTTTCTCATTTTCTTTTTAGAATTTATTAAGATTATCTAATATATGTTTATTTTTTTTTTTAATTGATTATTTTCATATCATATCTATCTACAAACTAACTTCTCTAATTTTATAAATAATTTGTATATATTTTTACATTATTTTAAATATATTTTGTATATAATTTTTAATATTTTATATTATATTTTCTTATTTATAAGAAATTATTTTTTAGCATTTTTTTTTTTTTTATAAAAAATGATATATAAGAAATTGTTAATTAATAATATATAAAAATAATAAAAAATAATATTTTATTATATTAAAAATTATAAGATTTTTATAATAAAATTATACATTTTTTAATAAATTAATTTTTTTTTGCAATTATTAATTAAAAATTTTTTATTAAAAAAATCAATTTTATATAATAATAAAAGAATTTGCATTTTTTATTTAATTTTTTGAAATATTAAACTATCAAGTATTATTTAGATTTTATATACTAACTAATATTTTATTCTGCAAAATTAAATATTTAAAAAGATTATAATTGAAAGTGAATCAAATAATTCTTAATACTTATTTAAAGATATCTTTATATATAAATTATTAAAATTAAAATATAAAATCATGAACTTTTTGAAACTACTATCAAATTTGAATAAAAAAATTATTTTCAATTATAAGAATTATCATTTTCTCATTCTTATTATTAAGTAAAATAATTTAGTTCTTTTTATAACATTTAAAATATTTTTATAATTCTCTTTTAATTGTTTATTAATAAATTAATTTTTGATTTAATTCTAACTGATTTAAATTTAAAAACTATTTTATTAAAAGTTTAAGATTATTCTAATTTTTTAAATTTTAGAATTTTTGATTGAAAATATTTTTAATAATAATAGACATAATATTTTTTTTTTTAATTTTTTTATATAATTTATATTTGAAGGGAAAAATATAAAAAGATTATTAATAAAAATTTATTAAAAATTATAATAAATAATATTTATTTAAGTTAAATTATTAAAGTAAAATTTAATTTTGATCTTTTATATTATTTTATTTGGATTTTACTTCTTATTTTGAAAAAAAATTAATGAGTATGTAATAATAATTTTATAAACTAACTTATAAAGTATAGATCACAGTTAAAGATATAAAATTAATAGTTGATTAAAATTTGGTTAATTAATTGTAATATAAATTTTAATATAAAATTTTATATTATTAATGAAGTAATTGATTAATAATAATAAAGTTATTTAAATAATACAATATAATAATCTTTTAATCCAGAATTCTAAAAATATAAAAGATTTATGTAATTTTATTAATCTTTTAAATATAGATAATCTTAATTTTACAAATTAAATGAAGTCTAAGGATATTTGATTTTACTTATTCTTAATATTTTACTTTTTATTATTATTTTTATTATATTATATTTTATTATTTTACATAATTTTATTATTTTTTAGTTTACTTATATTTTATTTATCAAATTAGTTAGTTTATAGTATAGTAATTAGTTAGCTATAATAAAAGATAATATAAAAAAAATTTTCAAATTTTTATTTATTATAATTAAAGATGGTCATCACAATTAAAAAAATGATGTAATTGAGTTATAATCTGTAGCGCAATTAAATTTTCTTATAACATGATTAAGTTACAACTCAATTAAAATTTAAAAATAATTATAGAGACTATCTTTAATTATAATATTATTTAATAAATAGAACTAAAACTCTAAATAATTTAAATCAATTCAATCAAATTACCCGAATTAAGTGAATCAGATTAGATCAAAACAAAAATTCAACTTGATTTTAATTTTATTTGACATAACCTAATCCGATTGAATTATTTATTATAATTCTAATTAAATGATTAGTATCATTTAAGAAAAATGATAATATATTATTCTAATTAAATAATAAATAATTGTTTAAAAAAAAATGATAATACATTATTTTAATTAAATGATAATAAATTATTTAAGAAGAATAATAATTAAATTATTCTAATTAAATGATAATGAATCATTCAAGAAAAATAATATTCAAATAATTTTAAATTATATGATAATAATTATTTAAGAAGAATAATAACTAAATTATCTAATTGAATGATAATAAATTATTCAAGAAGAATAATATAAATCATTTATAAAGAATGATAATTAATTATTCAATTAGAATAATATATATTATTCAAGATAAATGATTGGTTAACTTTAATTTTGTTAGATCAGATTAGGTTAAGTTGACTTGTTAATCTAATCTGAAATTAATCTGAAAATCCATTAACTTGACTTAGATTTTTAGATCAATTCAAATCAGTTAAATAGGTTGATTTAACCTAATTCAAAATTTTAAATAAAATTTTATTATATACTGTATTTATTATAAATATTTATATATTATTGTATCTAATTAATTATATTTAATTTAAATCTGAAAATATTATTATCAAAATTTAATAAATTATTATTATTTTCATCACTTTATTTATTATTATCATTTAAACTTATTATATATCTAAATATTTTTATAAATATAAACCAATAATCATTATATAATCAATTTTAGATTTTATTATAAATAAAATTTAAATAGATTATAAATGTAATAAATTATAGACTTTAAGATATTATTATAGAAAAAGAAAAAATGTTAACAAAGTTTAAAAATAAATTTGATGTTTTAAAAATATTAAAAAATATGTGTATAAAAGCAAATGAAAATTTAATCTTAAAAGTAGCATTAAAATAATATATTTAAAATAGTTTATGAATTATTTTTTAAGTATATAAAATATTTAGTTTAAAAATAAAATGTTTAAACTGAAGATCCTATATTTAATTTAGAAATTAATAAAATGTTTAAAATAATGTTTTTATTACAAATTAAAAATTTTTATTTATTTATAAAATTTGATTTATTTAATTTTAAAAAATATATTGTAAATTAATCTAATATTGATTAAAGATGAAACTATCCATTTTCACTTATAAAAAATATAAATATTTAGTAGAGTTTATTAAAACTTGTCAAAAAAAAAACATATTTTTTCAGATAATAAGATTATTTTATAAATAAAATTTTTTTAAATATTAATTGTAACATAAATTTTTAAATTAAATAATATAATTAAACTAATTAAAAAATTGTTATCCAATTAGAATACTAATTGATATTTTTTTAAAGTTTAATTTTTTTACTTGATCTAATACTATCACAAGGTATTTTTATTATGCTTTACTAATAATAAATATAAAATTATTTTTAATTATACTTTTTAAATAGATAATTTAATTACTATAAACCTTTATAAATACTGGATAACACTCTTATAAGAGTGTTATTCAGTTGCGTTATAATGTTATCTAGCTACAAGTATAATATTACCTAGTTACTGTTTTAGTGTTCTGTGGTCTTTTTATTAGCTTATAGCTATCCGCTTGTTTTCATTACTTTGTGGCCTTTTTATTGCCTTGTAGCTATCTGCTTGATTTTATTGCTCTGTCCTCTTTTTAACATTAAAGAAACATCTTTCCGTTTACATTCTTTTATACCTTTTTTATTAATAAAGAGCTATCTATTTGTTTGCCTGCTTCTGCGCCTTTTTGGATACCTGTTAAGATGTCGAGAATGCTTTTCTTATTTACCTATTTTGTTACCCGCCAGAATGCTGAAATATATTAATAAAAAAATTTCTTGGCAAAAGTGATCGGTGTTACAATTTGTAACGTATACGTAAATTTTCAAAAATATTAGGTATACTGTGGGCGTACTGAGCTTGGTTACCAGGTTGGTGACCCTCATAAAATATTTAATAAATACATTCGTTTTATAAATGATCACAAATTGAAGCACTGAATTGAGAACTCCATTAACAGTGTTAATGATCGGAGCGCTTCGGAAATTTTGAATGATATGCGAGAAATCCTTCTAGATAATCCAGAATCAGTGTATACCTAATCAGATCTGGCTATACTACTTTCATGCTCTTTTTCTTAACACTAGCCTTGGATTATATCGCTTTCTGCATGTCTTGTTTCGCTATGTCCAAGAAAGGTATACAATTTGAAAGATCGAAGCTGATGCCATTTTACAACCTAACTATTGTCCATTAGTTGCTGGTATATTTATGCTGATTTTGCGTTCTGAAGTTGGAGATGCGATATGTATTATTGTAGCTGGCTCATTTATACCATACCTGAGTACATGTCTAGAAAGATGGGGTCTTCTTCCAATTTTTTATATAATAATTCCGAAAAAGGCTTCACATTTTGATGCATATTGGCTTCCCTTTCATTTACGATTTGTTGACTAAGTTTGCTATCACTTCTTTATTTCATCTATCGAAAAAAATTAATTAAACATTTTTGAATTTTACGTTCCAGAACTGGTGATATATTTATGGTCAGTTAGTTAGAGTATTAGTGGTGCGATTTGTATTATTGTGGCCGGCCTATTTATACCATACCCGAATACATATCTAGAAAAGTGTAGCCTTCTGCCAATATTTATATAATAGATTACGCAGAAAGCTACACTTTTTAGGATATATCAAGTTGTATTTCTTTTATGATTTGCTGACTAAGTTTGCTATCACTTCTTTATTGCATTCATCAAAAAAAATATAATTAAACATTTTGGAATTATATTAAAGTATATAAAGCTTTTCCTACTGTCAACATGTATACCTCAACTATTTCTGACCAAACTGATCGCACTAGAACTCTCGCCCGCTACAATAGCGTTGACCTTGATGAATATTTAAGTGATTTGAGCAGTTGTACTGATAATAGATCTGACTTAGGATCAGATGATTATAATGTCTATGAGTCTAATTATAAGTCGGATAATGAAGAAGCTACCTGTGTCTCAACTAACATTACCGCAACTCCATCATTTCAGTACTTTTTAAGGCAGGAAAAGTTTAATAATAATTTTTCTTTCAAGGACTTGCTAAATACCATTCGAGAAATTTTCCTATCACCGCCTAGAGATATGTCAGACGATAAAGATTATTGGATTGCCTCCCAATCTATTCATTCCTCTTTTAAAATGAAAAAGATTCTAGTTTATATAATGTTTATGACTGAGAAGAAGTAGAAGATAAATTAATTATCAAAATTGATCAAGACTGTGATCGTGTCCCAAAGTTTTCCATTGCAGACGACATTTTTGAAGTATATGGTTTACTCAGAATTCATGAATGCATTAATGGCCAAAAACCTTTAAAGGCTGTAATTGATATCGATGCTACATAAGAGGATATAGAAGCGAATGGAGTTAAGCCTGATAGTGTATTCATTCGTATCTGTTGCTCTTTCATAAGAGCATTGTATCGAATTCTTGATTGTAGCTAGGAAGATATTCTCAAAGGATTGGTAATTGCTACATCATCAGACTTTAATAAATGTAGTTACCATCTTTTATATGCTCTAATATTTCTCATCGATCATAATGAGCTTAAAGCATTCACAGAATTGATATATACCTTGACGGGTGAAAAATTCAGCAGATATATTGATCGAGGATTACCTGGTCAAAATTTTAATCTTCGCCTTATCGGTTCAGCAAAAAAGGGCGTGTGAAGCGTATCCTGTTTTCTTCGATAACTAACGGATGGAACAAACTTGATCATACTAGAGTTCAACCACCTATTAGTTTATGTCTTGAAGTTAGACCCCGTATACTTAGCACAGAAAAAAATAATAATCTTCCTAGAATAATTGTGGGTCATGATATATTACAAAAATGCACGAACTTAGTTTTGCAAAAACATTTTAACTATCTTAGGGATTGGACTATCAAAGAAAAAAATTCAGAAAACTTCATATATTTTAACTGGAAATCTCAACTAGAATATCCACTATGTAAACGTATATATAATAAGGATCAGCGGTAGTTTAGTCATGTATGTGCTAGTAGTGGAAGGTTCATTGTAAAATACTTCCAGCAAAGTAGTGATGAACCTGGGGAAGTTTTTGAATACGACCTATTTATTGCAGAAAAAATTCAGCAAGAAAATAAAATTTCTCCACAACTCTCTTATAAGGCAAAAAGCCCAGGTTTTCCTAAAGTCTTCGTAAAATTTCCATCTTGGGCCAAGTGTAATGAAGCCCTTACATCTACAGAAACATATAAGAGAGATATATAAGACTATTACCAAATAAAGGTGATATTTATGTGAGATCGCCTTGAAAAATGGAAAAAACATATACTCTTGAAATTTAGATATTCCTGATGACATAAATTTACTTGTATTATCTACGCGACATTCTTATTCTAATGCTATTACTACAAGGCTTAATCTTAGATCATATTATGATATTGACGGTAATATAAATCTAACTGATCACAAGAGGGTGGTATGTCAAATAGAGAGTTTATACCGTATTGTTAATAAATGTAAATGTAATAAAAAATGCAAATGCCCTCTAATCCAATATGACTTATGGCTTGATGAAATAGTATTTATAATTGCTCAAGCACAAAGTCATCTGGTGGGACAATCAATAGAGAGATTATATAAATTAATCTAAAAGGCTAAATGGATTATCGTTATGGATAATGATCTTATCGATCTAAATATCGAATGGATTAAACCCCTTCGTAAGGATAAACCATTCTCAGTTATCCACAATACTTATCAGCCTCAGAATGGTAAAACATTTCGCTTGACTTCTAATAAAGAAACTGTGTTAGCTGAACTCTGAGATTGGGCTAAGAAAATATTTTCACTACTTTCTGAGAAACGAACAAGTACATCGTTCATCTGTTACCTTAGAAAAGACATATAAGGAATTGTTTGTACTCTCAAAACTGATTTTCCAGAATTACAGATCAAGGAATATCATGGTAAATCTGATCTGGTAGAGAAGGCTCATGACTTTAGCAACGTAGAAGAATCATGGAAAGATGTAGACCTAGTTGCCTATACTAGTACTCTAAAGATAGGAGTGTCTTGTACCAATCCTAAGTTTGAATGAGCATTCTGCATCTTTAACAGTTATATAGAAACGAATGCTGGGACAAATCAGATGTTATTCCGCATGCGATGTATCAAAGACTATATATGTCATATCGAACAAAGATCGTCTAATATTCTTATTACAGAGAAAGGATTATTCCAATGGTTGTTGAATGCTAAACGAGAATGTCTTCTCTGAGAACTTCAGAATAGAGGAATATTTCCTGACATAGACTCTATCATCCAGAATAAAGATGTACCAACCATTCGATTATGGGTAGCATTTATGTTGAAGAAATTCTGTTCTCAGAGATTATTTGGTTGGAGAATGGTTAATTTTCTTCGAAAGGCAGGTATGATCATTTTTATCATAGAACCTATTCCTAAATACGATGAAAATGTTACATTATTATCTCAAGTTGTAAAGGTGAATTCCGCTACCGTTAAGGCAGAGAAAATATCAGCAATAACTAATGCTACTATTGTTAATCGTGAGACTGCTGAATTTTTAGAAAGCAAGCCGAAGAAGACTTTAGAAGAGATACGCTCTTTAGACTGGCATTGTATTGCAGATTGTTATAAGACTTCACCTGAATCATTGACCGAAGAGTTCATCTTGAAGTATGAAAATTATAGTCATATGAAATAGTTCAGAGCTTATAGGCAGTTACGAGATGCTGATACTGATAACGAAACAGCTGTTGAGGCTATCACCCATAAAGATTATAGAGAAGATAGACTTATAACTATAATCCAGGCTGAGAGACATCGGATTTGTCTAGAATTATTAAAAATTTGTACACCAGCTAGAGATATCGATGATAGAGCCAGATATAAATCTGATGATATTAAGATGCATCTGAATTCTCCTGAATCGATATCTCATCTCCAGAATTTAGTTTTCAAAATGGCTCAGGTATTTGACAATATAGATGCATCGCGCAGAGTTAAAAAATTAGGATTGAAAACAGATCGGGCAAAACTTGGTTTACTGAACTCAGCATTACATGCAACTTATGGGTTGAAATTTAAGGCTATAGATAGGAGTCATAGGTATTATCGCCTAGATGGATCATTTGATACTAAAGATGCTCCTATATTACCTTCATATCAAACGGGTGAAGAAATTTATTGGGAAAATAGAGAAGATACTCGGTATAGGTATAGTAAACTCCCACCTGATGAATTAATATTAGATAATTTCACTAGTTCTAGCAAAATGGATAGTATGCAAATCACAAAAGATATTCAGGACTTATTCGATATATATTAATACTATTCAGTATGTGTAGCATTCTGCTATTTTTATATAATATAATTTTGCAGAAAGCTACATCTATCGGTAAAAAAATCTATTTTTGCATTACTCTAGCCAGGATACATAGTCACATACTTTTAAGATGTAGACTTCTACCAAAATTTTATATAATAATTGACTAATGAATGGGATAATATTTTTTGCTCACTCCTTGACAGACAATTCAGAGGTCTTTGCAAGTTAAAGGGCCTTAGCCCTATACTTTTGTCTCATCTGATAATTTAGCGAATGAAATCTACCTGAATGATTGCGACAGAATCCTGTATCAGAATCATGATATCTGACACAACTATTAACAGGGCAGGATTTTAATTTCTTATTTTTTTCATATAACCTCCGGTGCTTTGTATAGCCAGTAGTATATGTACAGGTTTTTCCACAAACAGAACCATCTTTCTTAAAAATATACGGGCAAGTAAC